>BMAW01039738.1:1128121-1281976 GCA_019974015.1 Nephila pilipes
TATCAGATAATGAAACACGCACGTGAGAAGCAACTGAAGTAAGAATGATTCATACTATCACTTGCCTTACTTTATTTTCTTCAGAAAGAAAGGGAATATTAAATGTTGCTCTTCCTTATCAAACTAAATTTTGATACAAAACTGAACATATCAATTATTCGGTAGAGTTCCTGTCTTTCTTTCTGTTTTCCTTGACATGTCAAGAAATAGTCAGCCGTTGACATGCCTCGTATGAATCACAAAATAGGAGCATTAAAATTTATATCTGTTTGGGGAAATGAATTTTAAATAAAATACAATTACACTTCGAAGAGCTATAGAAAAAATAAAAATGTATAAATATAATAAAATGCCAGTCTCTTTTCTCTTTAGAACAAAATTATCAGAATACAGTTTATTTTATGTAAAATTATCAGAATTTCTTTTCATCAGAATACAGTTTTATCAAATTCCAAATCCTTCAATTAAATTAATTTCAATAAGCTTTTAAAGACATTTTGATATAGTTTATTTCCCTTTTTTCAAAAAAAAAAAAAAAAAAAAATCGAAAATGGCCTTTATATAAACAGCAACGACTAATACTTAAAAGGAAAATATTTTTTGTATTAAGATCCAATTAAAGAGAGAAATGTTTTGAGCCTTAAGGGTAATAGATTACGGTATAAATAATTTATATATAAATTTTTAATAATTACATAGTTTTACAAAAATATTTTTATTGTTTCAATATATATATTTATACATATATTTAGATAGCTGAAATGTCATGTTTCGAACTAGAAAAATTGCACAGCAAAACCGTGTTTTGAAAGGTCGTACAGTAAATTCATACACAAGGAGATAGAAATATAAGCACATTGAAAATCAGAGAATCTAAATATATTGATATCAAAAGAATGCTTTGTTAGAGTAAAAAGAAGACAAATGGTACATACGAGAAATTTAACCGCTCATTTTTTATATGTCAGACATTAAGTAGAAAACAATTTCGACCATTCAAGGAGCTCTTTCGGTTCATATTAAGTATAAAACTATTTCTTCTAGAAAATATATCTACGAAAAATAGAAATAACTCAAACGATATATATATACGTAAAAAATGAGAAGAAAACAGCAACAGAAAGGAAAGCCAACTTAAAAATAAACTTTCTGATACTATCCCGAAAACAATAAAGTATAGACACAACACATGTTACGAGAAAAAAAATTCATTCGTTTCCCTCAGTGTATTTTAGAAAATGAAATAAAAATAAAGCGGAAAAGAGAAAACTATACCGTAAAAAACAGGGGAAAAAATTAAATTCTTATTTATTTACAAAAAAGAATTATTTCATGATCTTAAATATCTTCCAAAAATAAAAAAGAATTAGCTCCATCATGAAAAAATAAAGTAAAAGAAATGATGATGAAACAAAAGTTGTACTGTTGGCTAATAAGAATAAAAATTATTACTTCTGAGAGCATTTTACTTTCAACATATCAAGAATGGTTTGTACAAAAATAAAAGCCTCAAAGTCTTACAAAAAGTCTCCAGTAAAGCGATGTTTTTAAAATTTTATTTTGATAATATTTTATCTTTATCGGTAAATATGCTCTTTTCTTTCGGGGGGGGTGGGATGGTTAGGGTGCATTTAAATATGTCAATATGAATTGCATGGAAAAGATTAACATAAAAATATATCTGAGAAAAAGAAAAGATATATTTTGTATTAATCTTCTCCATACATGTTTAAATTGCCACACAGATCAACAAAAAAAGAGAAATTTTAAGAGTTGCTTAAAAATTAGATATATATACATAAAAAAAAAAAAAACACCATTCCCCTGGATACAATCGATAAATTAGAATTTTGATTACATTTCCAATTCAGTAATGAGTTAACACCCCAAACAAATTAAGAAACATAAGCCCCGATTTTTTAAAATTAGATCTTAAGTGTTATTTAACAACAAAGCAGAACAAAACACACATACACACATAAAAATTTCACATAAATTAGATGCAATAGTATTTTTCAAAAATTCCGAAAAGTCAAAACTTTAAACTTTTCCAATCAATACTCCTTCACCCCCAATAACGAACTTTAAAATGTAAACTTTAAATGCTCTTAAGTGCTTATACAAATATTAGACGTTTTATTTTTAGAAAAAATGTTCTTTCACAATTTTCATACACACACATAATTTAAATAATCATGTATAAAAAACCACATAATCAAATACTGCATATTAATTAGTATCTGATTTTAATAAAAAGTTAACTTACTTTTAATTAGGTATAATTATAGTTCATTACGTGCATTATCCAAAAAACGAATTTCGTAAGAAAATGGAGAAAAAAGTTTAAACACGGCTATTAACCGAGTCATTAAAGCAAAAATATGTAAAGTAATAAATAACAAGTTCTCTAATTTAATCAAAATCACACACACAAAAAATAGACTTTTTAAAAATACTTTTTAAAAATATTTCTCAACGAATTCATCTATGGTATAATAATTCGATTTTTCATTCAACTATTTAATAGTTCTTCAATACTTGTTGGAGAAATAAATGTTCGACATCATATATAAACTGACATACATATAAATTCTAAGTTAATGGCTTATTTCACTAACCGAAGAAAAACATTTTGATATCGATTCTAACACATGGAAAAACAATGCTTTTTTTTCTCTTCCTTTTCAACTTCTAATAACTCGTTCTATTTGCGCCCGTTGGCGGAAATAAAAATCTGAACGCACTCATTATTTCTAGTTCAGGATTCTGGAATCTGATTGCATCCTCACGCATACACGATGCAAGAAACGACAAAGCAAATAGCGTGAAACTAATCCGAACGCAAAAGAATGAAGAGGAATTTCCAACGAAAATTGATAAAATTTCCCGTTAAAGAGTTTATAATGCACCCGGCAATGTTTCGTCGGATGGAACGTTATTTTAATGACCCTTTACTGACAGACAGTTTTATCTTAAAGCTGAAAAAATACCTCCACCCCCGCTTTCTGTGTCACTTAAATCCTTGATTTCACAGGCTCGAATTTCCAACGTTAGTTTTAAAACAGGCTTGGGATGCGAGACATAGTTTGCCTTCATCCAGTAGTTCAGCCTGACAGTGATAAATGAACAGTTCACTAACCCCCCGCTTCATCTTTCCATTTTTTTTTTAAAAGCCAACGTTCCTTTCGATCACAGGAGCTGTGTTATTACTTTTCTCAGTCCGTTATCACTTGAGATATTCATGTAGTACGGATGATTTTTTCCCCGCATACGCCATTTGTTTATCTTGGCTTCCCACGTCGGTGGAAACAATCGCCTCGAAAAATAAGAACAGGACTGGTTATAATATTGACCAGTTTGGTTTTATAAATTCAGACACGCGTTCTGGAATAAATGAATGCGATATCGGTGTCTAAAGAAAAATTGAATCGTTTTTTTTTTTTTTTTTCAAAGCATTGTGAGGCAATATTTAACAAATTCTCATTAACTTGTAACAATGGCGTGGTGGCGGGGAATATAGGGGTTGCAACCTCCCTCCCCGTAAGGATTGCTGTACAGTCAAATTTAAAACTTTAAGCTTTTTTTTATACAGATCCCCTCACGCAGAATAAGTTAATATTCGAAAAACTGCACTCCGAATAAACATTCTTTTCACCTTGAAAATAAACGATACAATTAAAATTTAATTTGAGATATGAGTTGAAGAGGGAGACTTCTCCCCCGGAAAAATTTCTACCTGCGCCCCTGATTGGAAATAAGTCACTTTAACGGAATCGTAACAATGTTTGTTACGTAACGCCTTGATACTACTTTCTTCACTTTCCTTTCTTCAACATATTTAAAATAGTAATGAAATAACAGCCTAATGAATAGAAAATCAGAGATGATAACCGGTATTTAAATCAAATCCATGAATAATCAAAACTCACTCCCTAAACTACTCTCAATTTGTAGACATACCTTACACGCACCCAATCTAATTTTTAATATAATAATTACTTACGCATCTAATAACTAATTATGTATTACTAATAGGGTTCGAGTCCTTAGAAGAGCATTACACGAGAGTTCGAATCCTTAATCTTTTGCAGATTGTTTTCATGTTCACTCTAAAACTGCTATCTCAAAGCAGGTAAGAAACAAATGTCTCATACTGATAACTTCAGTTCAGTACCTCTACCAAACTTCGCTTTTCATTCTTGGCCAATTGTTTCAATACAGTTCTTCAAATCTTTTCACTTCAGTTTAATAATTTTAATCTTTTCTACATAAGTCACGTTTCATCCATTGGGAGATATTTTCAATTCAAACAACATAAAAGTCCCACAACGTTAAGTGAAGGGGGAAACGCAATAGAACCCCCATTATAGTTTTGAAAGGCTTAATTAATATTTAAATATAATATTTGACTTTTGCTACAAAATTTTAAATATATAAAAGTTGTTGTTTTAAATTTCTTTAAGTAAATAGAAATAGGAGTATTACCTTGGGTAGGGTTTAGCTTCCGAGTATCTCTGATTATTTTATTAACGTCGCACTTAGAAGCAACACAAGAGAGATTAGCAACGGACGTCGTAATTTTGAAACTTGGGTCAAGTGATGACACCTGCACTGGTACCCCACTCTCCATACTTTCACACCACGCCAACGTGGTGACACTGAGCCACGGTATATTTGACGTGCATCAACCTCTCTCAAGGTCTACACCAGGATTCAAATCCTCGACTCGACGGAATCAAAGAAAGACATGATCTCACGACCATGACCACTCGGCTACCGCAACCTCAACTTTTGAAGGTCAAACGTTAATTTTTAAGCAATACTTAACAATATTAAAAAAAATATATTATAAAATGAGATTACAGACATTTTTTGATTGCAGCTTTACTATACTAGAGAGTAGAATCTGGAGTCTAATAACTCCACACAAATTGTAAAATGAATTTCGATGCTTAAAAAATTCTTTAAACACTTTAGATAATTCAATTGAGGCGGGAAGGGGGGAGAGAAAGGAAACCTGCCAAGAATTATTTCTTATTTCAAGAAAGAGGGAATTCTTGTAGTATACATCTTGTCTTTAAAATTAAGTCAAAAATATCTTTTCGAAAGAAGGAAATGAATTAATAATCGAACGAAAAATAAACAACACACACAAAAAAAAAAAAACTAAAAATTCAGATACTCACTAATAATATCATCATCCACTGATCTTTTACGCAAGACAAAAATTCCAAAAAAAAAAAAAAAAGAAAAGAAAAGAAAAGAAAGTTTAATATCTTAGTCGTGAAGGACAACTTTACGAACAGTTCTTTAATTTTCACTCGTAAATTTTCAGAAAGTATACACTCAATCAAAACAGATATCTCTATTTTATTAGAAAAAAAAAGCCCTCGATTCAATCGATATATAGGCACCCCTATTCTTTGACGCAGTTAGGGAACCGATCTTGCTTTTAAGAGTGCGACACAGCGCAGCAATTTTTCCACCATCGTCATGAAAAAATAAATAAAAGCGAAAGCGAGAGAGGATATAACAATAATAATAATCTAAAACCGCAAGGAGCGTTCGTTTCCTTCCTATCCAAAAGTTTTGGTGAGAAATGATTTTCGGTAAGTTTTCACTTAGCCCGCTTCCTTCCTGAATCCGGTTAATGACACCGCGCCCCATATAGGGCGCCCCGGAGTCTCCAATAAATCCGAAAAAGGCAAAGAAATTCTTGCCTGGGCTTGTTTCTAGGAGAACTAATGCACCCCGTTCTTTGTTGCAGACTCAGCTTTAGATGAAGTCAATAACCAACACAAATCACGCAACGCTATGGTTTAGGAGCGGATGAAAATCTGATCTGGGTCTACCCAATAGACTTGTCTTTTGGGTCTTACCCACGCACTAGCGTTGATGTGTGTGCTGCAGGCGACCTTCACACATCTCATCAACGATATTTCTCCCGTTAAGGTGCTTTTCCACAATTAATTGTTCTTTTTTCCTTTCTCTGCAGAATGTTTTGCAACTGTTGCAAATATTGTTTTTTTGATGAGGTGTAGGAGTATTGTCAAGGATGATATGTATTTTGCGTTCACCTTGATGGAATACTGCGCCTCTTCTCATCATTAAATAAAGAGATCAAATTTCCCCCATAAATGTGGTTTCTAGTTTGATTTTTCTTTATTTAACACATATTTCATAGGTTACGATATCTACTTTTTACGAGGGATAAGAAATAATTTCTCCTAATGCCATACAAAATTAAAATATTTTGTAGACCACAGAATTAAATCTGTAAGTTAAAAATAATAAATTCACAAGATATCTTTCCATTTAGTCTGACCCTACTAACGCGCGGTATTCGGGGTTTATGGTTATAAACCGTGAGTAAAGTGAACCGTGTATATGTATACAGTACCTATTTAAAAATTGAGCGATAAAATTAGTTCTAACAATGATATGAATTTTTTTGCGTAAGGAACATTAGCATTAATTACATACTATCTGGTTAATTCGAGAAAATAAATTTACTGTCACGTATGTTAATTTTTTACAATATGCAAATTAATCGTCTGTTACAAATAAACTACAAAATATATTGAATAGTAAAAAATTAAAAAACTTAAAGAAAATTAGGTTTATAGTTTTATCAACCAATCTTAAACGGATAATTTTTTTTAACTAGATTTTTGTTTTTTACACAAGTTACTATTTATTGACATCCTTTTTTCTTGAATACAGGACACAAACATAAAAATAAAATGCATAAAAAAAATCGAATCAGAAGTTATAGTACATCTCATCAAGATATTGCATAAAACATTCTAATGAAAATAATATACATTCGACATGTACTTTTTTTTAAATTTTTTTATTTCAACCCTAACTTATTATAGTCTATGCAATACAAATACAACCGCCTAGGCTATATATTTAAACTCTTGAAAAACTAAACACGTAAGAGAATCATGACTATAAGTAGCATCAATGCCAAGATCACGACATTATTTTTACATATTCTTATCGTTTGCAGCAGCAAAACATGTTTGAAAGTATATTTTCTGGAAGCCAAATAATCGTATAACAATCCAAAGCACTGAAGCTTTATTTAAAAATAAATGTCCCCTTCAAAGAAAAACAAAAAGTTTTTTCCCTGTTTTAACATAAAATAGCTACAGTGAGAAATAATGTATAGCAGAGAAATTACTATAACACATGATATATGTAAATATATATATATATATATATATTAGTATAAAACACGATCCACATAGACCTTCACCAACAACATTTCAAATTAGTGAACGCTTTTCGTTCCCAAAATCAATTGGTATATGTAAGGTATGCAGTCTAAGCTAAGCTTTAAATCAAGCCATAGATAAAAATAAAATAACCGAATTTCCTCGCAGATAGAAATTGATCATCCATCATCTGGGTTTCTGAAAATTAAATTTAAGCCGAATTTTGTTCTTCATACAGTTATTCTATTAACTTCAAAAAGATGCAACTCCCGAAAAATTAAATAAATTGAATTTGAAATGCGAAAGCGCAACAAAAAAGTTAATAAATTTTACAAAAGAAATAAAATTTCAAATACTCAAAAGCGCCCTTTTATGGATGGTGTGGACCCTGACATACGACAGTTTTCATTTGGAGTATGCTACGAAACATCTTATCAAGAAAAACAGCAATTGCACAAAAGAATTGTATAACTCATTGTATGAAAAGTTATTGATTTTTCGCGCCACTTCAGCTACTCAGACGCATGTTCTCGAAAACCGTGTAAAAAAAAGTTTTTAAAAAAGTCGATAAATGCTTTTAACAATGACATTTATTCGATTAAAAAAAAACTTTTTTCCCTCTTCGGCTTGTTCTTTCTTTTCCCTAAAGCTGTGAGCTTGGACTTCAGTTTCTTTCGAATTCAATCACTATATTCTGCAGAATAACAGGAACTATTCCGACATTCTAAGATTCTGTAAATGATAATTTCTCGCAATGCGTAATCAAATGATAACAATGAAAATTGAAATCAATAGAGGTAGAAATTAAAACGATTTGTGTACATGTACTACTTTTTAATGTGAAGGTTTTCTTTAAAATGATTTTCTTTCTTTATTTCTTTATATAACAGCCCTCCAAAATCACTGAACATAACTTTTTTTTCCTAATTAAAAATGTTTGAAATGGAAAGAAATGTAATTATCAAATTGGACTACTTATTCAGAATCAAAACATTTTTTTTAATAGCAGACTTGACTAATTTAGGATAATTCACGCACACACACATATATATAAGGATAATATGTTCCTAAAGATAGAAATATGTACGCTACTATTCAACAAATTTATCTTATTCACATCAAAATTAAAATTATTTCTCTTATCATAAATATTACTGCAAAATTAATCATTTATATTTTCTAGTTTTATATCTAATTATTCAGCTTTATTTTTATTAGTTTGAATTAAATTTAAGTAAGCAGGGTACAAAATATATTAGGATTATCATTAGAATCTTAGTTATAATTCAAAATAAGACGGTCATCGATATATCTATAAGTAATACAATCCTTTTTTACCTACATAGTTTCGTTCAGAATAATATATGCTTACAAGTATTTTATGTACTGTATTTTTTAAAGAAAGTGAATACATAAATGTCATTCCTCAGCAAGATTTCATGATTAATGAGATACTTTTTTTCTTTCAAGAGTAACTCAAGGCCCTTACTTCACTTTGTCTTATAGTTACTAAAAGTTAATTAAATTTGCGTGTGTGGTGGTATGTGATACTCGTGTACATTATAATATTCACGCATGACATGACTTTAATAATCATTAATTAGACAGAAAAAAGTTTACACAAATTTTCTCGTTTCACATTTCATACCAAACAATCTCTGATTAAAGTGAAAATTCTTAAGCGGCATATTTCAAGACAAGTAATAAACAAACACTCTTTCATTTCATTTTAAATCAATTTGCTTTCTTCAATTATTTTAAAAATTATCTGGCAGTTAACATAGATCCGGAATAATAAATAAATATATTTTTAATTCCTAGCAGCTCTGCAACAATTCAACGATTACTCTCTGAAATGATATAACACATCATTAGAAGAGGTTTGGATGAACGTCGCAGTCAAAATAACATTAGGGTTAGTGGCAACGGAATTCTGAAGCACGATCAAGAATCTAAGATGACACGCGAATAGAACTTGAAGAAATATACAGCATAGGCAATTTTTGCTTCCCTTGTCTTGGTTTAATGCGAACGTCTATAAATTTAATTTAATTTCTTAGTTAAAAAAAAATAAACTCACTTTTGATACACCTTAGAAACCAACAACATAAAAAATAGGATTCATAGAAATATTTTTTCCAAATTTAAAAAGCAAGACTTTTAAGTAAAATTTAAAAGTTTGAGAAATCAAAAATATACTGAAAATGAAGATGATCGATCAGTTCTTCAGGATAGATAAGCTAAAAAATGTGGAAAATTACATTTATCTCAATTCTTCTATCTGTACATTTAGTGACCTATTGAATAATGAAAAACGTCAAAACTTTAGAAGACAATATGTCATTTTCAGAAAATATATTAAGAGCATTTTTTTACGTAACTAAAAGAATACTTTCTTTTAATATTAAAAATATACTCTGTTTCTAACTAGAGATAAGTTTTAAAAACCAAAGAAATTTTTTATAAATTCTATCCCCCTCTCGTTTCTTTTAGTAATACGTTATGTGTATTTCATTTGTTTTTCAGTTAACAAACGATAATCGATTTTTAATGCCAAGGTTATAGTAAACAGTAAAAAATTGATATATCTAATTCTAACTTAAATATTTTTAATATAAAATTTGGTTTCAATTTTAAAAAAATGAAACAAAAATGTCCTAATATATATTTGTCGAAAGTAAATTTAAAATTTTTAGACCTTAAAACAATTAAATGGAATCATCGGTTATAATTCTGGTGAAATTAAACTCGATTGTTCCAAATAAAATTTAAAGTCTGAGAATGTGATCAAAAAGTAAATTTAACGCACAAAAAAATTATGTTTCCGCTTCGTATTAAACAAAAATCTGTAGAAAATAAATAATTATTTTTCGAAACTTTCCTGGGAAGATTTGAATCCTAAAAAGACAGAAAACAAAATTTGTAAGAAAAACCCAGCGAAATCGAAACAAGCTCTTATTCCAGATCAACAACAAGCCTATTGGTATTTGATTCTTCTACGATAACATGTAAAATGAGGGTTCAAATGTCGTGGTTCCAAATCAATATCTCCAAAAAGCCGAAAAATTTTTACTTCCTGTTACATAAAACAAGAGAAGATTCCATTTTTTCCCCTTCCAAAACCTCTTGAAGAGCGAAAAGAGTACCGACTTAAAATTCCTACGGCACTCTTCCAACAAAAGAAACATTTCTTCAAAAAGATCCTCTTTTCTTCATCTAAGGAGCATTGGGGGGCATCCGTATCTGAGCCTCTTTATTTTTTTTTTTTTTTGTTATTTTCGGTTTTTTTTTTTTTTTTTTTTAATGACAGTATGCGCTTCACATAACTAGGGAGCGTAATTTCATATTCCATTACATGTATAAAAAGATTTGGAATAGCTATGCCATGCAGTGATTGTCACTTTCTTGTTATAGAAAGTCGGAAATAACTGCTTATGTAAATTTCTGTTGGGAGAAAAGTTTTATTATCATGATTTATTTTTCTGCGGCAGACGGTATAAAAAAAAAAAAGGTGAATTATACTTAAATTTAGGACCGGAAAATCATGGTTTTTGAGATATGTACTATTTCATAACCTTTTTTTTTTTTCACCTATTTAAAACGTATTTTGTAGAATTTTAATATTAAATCCAAAGAAAGTGAAACCAATTTAGAATTCGCAATGCGTATAACTACAATTTTATTCGTGACATTCATGTTTCATAAAGATAAAGTAGGACATTTTTTAACAGATAAAAGGGGTTATAAGTGAGAAAAGTTTTTATTTCACATTTCAGATGGACAACAATGCAACCGCATTACTCGCAGTTTTATTTGTACAATATTTTTTCACATATATTCATTGTCGTAAATTCTAAGTAGATTAATTCTATATGCTAAATCTCTCTAAATCTTAAACTTCCAATTTAAAATATCTCGATGTCGCAATTTGATAAAAAGAAATTAGAAAATTTCAAAATTACACAAATGATTCAAATTTTTCGGTAATTTGTGAAAAGAATTTTAATTAGTTAACATTATTTCAAGCAATTTTGATAAGATTTCAAAAGAAACTGTACAAAAGAACATTGAATTCTTGATAAATGTGTATCATTAAGCAAATAATGTTAAACTATATGAACCTGATATATAATCGCGAATAAAATTATACATCATAAGATCAAGATTAATGTGATCGGAAATTGAATTACAAAAAGACGAGCTTATCTCGGCAGATATAAATTTGATGAGACCAAATATCAAAATCAATATACAATCAACTGCTAAAAGTTTTAAGCGAGATAAAGAATATTGATCATCGTTTGATGAAAATCACTACACAGTATTGAATTTACATCTATCAATTACTTTTGAAGTACATGGATAATTAGGAACAGAGCACACATATTTCTGCAAAAGTTTTTCTCGCCTTGATTAGCTTTAATTTCTTTTATACACATGAGGGGGGGGGGAGAAATACATTCTTACACAAAAATCCATTGCTCCATCATCTTTTAATATATTTAAATAAGATGAAATAAAACTTGAACGCTATTATGATTTAATACAAACAATAACACAGCGCACGCTTAGAAAAAGTTATATAATCCATTTTTAACATTAGATGTAATAAACTGATTCGAAATTATGGATTCCAAATGTCTTGTAATCATAATAATTATAACGATTTTTTTTTAAAAAAAATAATAACACCATTATTAATGAATCGGAAAGATAATTACCTCACCTCAATTCATTTCCCTTTCCATAACATAATTTTTAAACAAAATGTCTAAAAATTGAAATTGAAAATAGTTCTAAAACATCACTTATTCTAGTGGTTGAAGTATGTGAATTGTGATTTTATTAGCAAATCCTCCACAAGAAAATACAATCTTTTTTTTTGTATATATATATATATATTTAATGAATCTTACTTTGTAAATTTAATTTGTTACTACATCCTATTACCCATCTCGTCTGTCATCTTACAGTTAACCGCAAGATCTAAACTTAAAACTGAAGCACAATCACAGACCAATTAATTAAAATGGCCTCAGTTATATCCAGAACATCTTTATTTACTCTGCAAATAAGGGAGATACTCTCCATAGTTAATATCCTATTCGTGAAGAACTAACAACTTTTATCTATCAAATAATTCTCTTACCGGAATAAAATGCGAGTATCTCCCGAGATTGCCCGACAGAGTTGAATCATTATCTCACCAAATCTGCAAAACACGTCAGAAGACTTCCTCGCACTAATATTCATACCCTTCGTAATACTGTAATCTTAAGTATTTCAAATCAACTTTCTATCGTTTTTATACACCTTGATTATATCTATTCACTCCACTGCCGAAGTTAACTTGATTTGCAACACGTTCCATTTGATCGGAAAGAATCTGGGAACATAAATATAAATGTTAGTTGAAGGGAAATAAATCGCGAATAGCCCATGCTACAAATTCCTTCCTGTTTCTTTTATAAGTACAAAAGCATTCCAAAAGAAACATAATGTCAAGATATTCGCTACATAAATATCGTTTTTCTTCTACAATTCTATGATTAAATACATCAACAGAACCCAACGAAGCAAGCCTCCCTGTCTTCCCAAAATCTCTATGACAAAGTGCCTTATGTTTCACATTCGGCGAGTATCAATTAAACATCCGCTTCCGAAAACCCGACTCCAGACTCTGCAAAATAGATTGCCAACAGCTCCCATACTCCTTAGTGACTTATTGACACTTTGGGCGTCACAGGTTCAACGGGGATATAAATTAATCAAAATTATGTCAGCCATTTTCATTTCCTTTTTGACACGACCTGGAAATGAATAGCGAAGTCGTTTGTTCCGGGCGAAAATTTCGGCAGGAATTAAAACCCTACCCCACGCCTCACTTTTAAGAGACCTTCCCCTAAACTATTTCTCCTGAAATCCTGGCTAAATATGAACTTTTTTTTTTTTTGGCGGGTGAATCGCAATAGATGGCCGTTAACAAAGTCCAATAGACACTCTCTAATGGAGTCATTTGAAATATTAAAAAGAAAGGGAAATCCCTAGGTACATGTTATTTTGTTCGGTGTTGTTATTTATGACTTTAATTTGTTGGAGTTGTTTTGGCGAAGTGCGAAAATGGATTGTCAGGAACCTTTATAAAAGATACTTTGGTTGAGTAACGTTTTTCTAGGAAATACACAAGTGGCAAATGGGGGTTTTGATGAAATATAATTGGAAGGAAAAGACACATTACTTATACAAAGGCGTATTTTAAGTGAGCCAGGGGAAACGATACGAAAAAATGCACAAAAATAGAAATAAAAAAGTAATTGTTGGTATAAAAAATGAAGAGATGTAATAAAAAATAAAACTCTCTAAATAAGGAAAATTAAAACATTATATATATATATATATAAACTCTTGTAAAAGACACCTCTATTTAAAAGATAAAATGTCGGGTCCGGTGCGTGTCACCATGTTTTAATTACCTTGGATCTTTGGTAAACGCTAAAAATGGCATTATCTCTGAGATTTAAAATCGTATTTAACTGGCCTAGCTCCTTACTAAAGTTCAATTTTCTCTCCAGAAAAACTAAAGTTTATTATTTATAAAACTCTCATTAGACCAGTCCTAATGTATGGCTCGGAAACATGGTCTCTAGCTAAAAGTGGAGGGAACAATGCTGCAGTTTTTCAGACAAAGGTTCTCAGAAGTATTCTCGGTGGCATAAGAGAAAATGGCCTTTGGAGAAGACGTTTTAATTCTAAAATTTATAGATTTTTAAGGAGCCTGATATCATTCATTGTATGAAAGTGAAATGTAGGAACTGTGCTTCGCATATTGTTAAAATGGTTGAAGAAAATCTAGCAAAGAAGATTTTTGTTGCAAAGCCCTTTACTAGTCGGAAAAAAAGGAATACAAATCTAAGGTGGCTTGATTCTGTTGAATTGGATTTTAAGGTGATTGGGGAGAGGAACTGGAGACTAAGGCAGAAGGCAGGTAGAGCAATCTTCAAAAGAAGGCCTTGGCCCATCCTAGGCTGTTGAGTCAAATATGATATATGTGTGTGTGTGTGTGAGAGAGAGAGAGAGAGAGAGAGAGAGAGAGAGTAGTAAATGAGAAAAATAAATCAAAATATACTAGCTATAAAATAAATAATGGATATTGAAGAACTAATGATTGATTGTTTGTTAAGGTTGCACTTGGAAGCCCGAAAGAATGTTAAAAAAGTAAGGGTTCAAGATATGAAAAAACAAGTCAAGGATTTTGGATAACGCACAAAATTGAGGATTTGGTTTCGATAGATCAAAAGTTAATATAATAATAAGCAAATAATAGTTATCAATGAATATTACAAACCGTAACAGAATAAACATTTTTTTTTTTTTGAGAAAGGTAACGAGAAACGGCACTTATAAAATCAAAATTTAAGACCCAGATTTACCATTACAGACTACTTCTCATTTCAAAACTGAATAAAATAGTCATTAAGTTTTGAATTAAAATTTGTAAATACATATGGTCAAAATGTTTCAGGAATGACAAGCAACGAAAATTCACTGCATATAAATACTAATAATATGAATATTTATTTCATTTTTAAAGCGAACTTATATACAAAATGAAAATAAATTAATTCCAAAGAATATTTTTTATATCTTGAATGTCTGCTATATTTAAAAGACCATGTATTTATATTCTCATTTTCATATATACGTTTCATGAATATAAGGAATTACAGTTTTCAGACTTTATATTCTTGGTTATTGCCATTTTTTCTCTTTAAAGATATACATTTGAAAACACACACACCGATGTTTTTCGGTTAGATAACATATCAAAAATGTAACAAGAAATTTTCAAAAAGTAATTTACTTCCGTCATACAACAGCAATAGTTTGCATATTAGTTAAAGGAAAAAATAGGTTATGTTCACTTTCTAAATTTTTATATGTTGTATACACTTCATATTACTGAACTCTTAGTAAACATGTTTTTATCGTCTTATTTTTTAAGAAACATGCATAATTAAATGCAGAAAAAAAATGGAACATAATAAACTGAGAATAAAAGGGGGGGAAAGCATTTTCCTATTTAAGAAGAATTTACTATAATCCATCCCACATCCGAAAAAAAATTTAATGTATTAATGGAAGGATTCGTAATGGAATAAACTAATAGCTACAAATGAAATAAGCTAATAACTAATAATGAAATTAAGCCTATGAGTAACTAAATGCTCAAAACATTCCTGATACACTTAGCCAAAATACCAAAGGAAAAAAACAATGATTATAACGAATTAATTACAAATAGTTTCCACCGTTTCCATCGTTTTTCAACAACCTCTAATCCAATAAAAATGTACAAATTGCAGGGAAAGCAAACGCAAACAATACTAAAAACACACACTCACACACAAAGAGTAAATGAATATAAAAGCAAACTCTTATTTCGGATAAGATACCTTTTTAAATGGAAACGTTTTTATCTCGTTTCACAATAGGAATTTAAAATCCAATTACGATTTTAAGATCTGTTTTCCTAACATTGCGTTTTAAAAATGAACTACAAAGCACAAACATTCTACTTCGAAACCAACGTTCAGAATTTCTAATTAGGTAAATTTAAAGACCATTATTTAGCTCACAGTACACGGACGTTGCACAACGTATAAATTGAAATTTGTACTATGGAGTAATTAAACTTCTCGGTTCCCGCGGGATCATTTCAGAACTAGGCAATTAGCGTTTAAGTACATGAGGTTCATGTATTATCTGCCTCTTTCTACACCTACGTCCTCTTTTAACTAGTTTCATTTTTGGTTATCACACCAGTTGTGTTTGAAAGATTAAAAATTTGCGTCGGCAATCTAAGTTCATCTAACGACTCTTTGAAAAGAAAAAGCTTTTCAGGTGGAAAGTGAAATCCGGAAAGAGAACGAGATAGTTGTTATTATCGTAATAACGTTAGTCACACCACCTTAATAGACACCTCCAGAACCACAGCACCAGTTAGCACAGACACGGAACGGTAGATTGAAGGCGGTTTTTATCAATCCACTATCTTACTTATATTCTCACCACATAAAGCGCCTACGCTTTTTTTTCCCGGTGATGTTCACGGTGTCTTGTATTCCAACCCACAACATAGAAAATAGAACAAACGTTCACGAGGTAATGTTTAAAAAAAAAAAAAAAACAATGTCAAACACACACGAACGTAAAATAAATAAAATCACTAATTTAAAAAAATCGTTCTCAAAAATACCTCCCGTCCATTTTTTTTTACAGCAAGTGAGATTTAATGTCATGTCATGCATAAACATCAGCTATTCTGATGAGAGAGAATACATAGGATGAAGTTATTATACATCTCATTTATTAATATAACTTTCACAAAACGTAAGAAAGAAATGGGGAAGAGAGGTAAATGAGTCTATGATATAATTAAGCTTTTTTTTTTTTTTTCATTACACAAAGAGAATTTTAAAAAACTATGCACATAACCGGAAGTTTAAACAATCCATTCTGCTTCGGTTTCAAGTCTTTAATGTTTCACTTCTAATAAGATGCTTGTACAGAAAGTAAGCGTACAAAGTCTCAAACAAATTTGGCTGCATTGGGTACAAGCTGAATCTCTTTGAAGTAGAAAGTGCGCCCATTAATCCGAGAGTTCCAATTATGAGTCCCGTCAGGTGCGAGTTCAGGAGATTAATCAGGTTTCTTCTCGTGAAGAGAAACGCGCCCTTCCAGATTTCTTTACGAAATAAAAACTGTTTACTGGGATGGTGTGTCATGAGTTAAAAATGACAGGAAAAAAAATTTAAGATCGTTGTTTCGGTCCGAAAAATCAGTTTCTGTCTTTTGGTATCGTAAAGGGATTCTCCTCATAGAATTTTTTGCCCCAAGGGAAAGCAATTAAAACTGGGCGGTACTCAGAAACACCAAAAAAATGACGGAAAATGACACAGAACAAATGAATGAAGAGTGAGCGTTCGTGGCATGACAATGCACATCCCCACACAACAACTCTTGGAACCATTCGGTTGGGACATCATCAATCACCTGTCTCAAAACCCTAATCGGGCACCTTCAGATTTTCACTTCCCTGAAGTCGCTTATGAGTGAAAAAAAAAAAAAGTTTTCGATCTTCGATGAGGCTGAGAACGCCGTCATATAATGGACCAAAAAGATGGCGGGAAACCTAACGTTGGAAAATTGTGTTTGATGTACGTATGTGAATTTATAAAAATTTTCAAAAACATATAACCTTTCCGATTTTTAAGAAACTGAGTTCTCTCACTTTGTAGACAATCCTCGTACTTGTTGACTCCTTGCGTTGAAGTTATAAGTTTCAATTTTATTTAGTTGGATTATCTACATGCTACAACAGCTAAATAGAGTGTGTTAAAGAATATTATGATTCAAAATCACGATAAAATCATAAGAAAACATCTAAACAACATTTTTTCCCCATATGTAACCATCACGTCAAATACTAGCTTTTAAGACAGAAATAAATTTGTTGGATGACAGCCACAGTTCTGTTCCTCACGATAATTGTTGTCTGGGCAGAAAATATCGAATGAATATCTAATATACCATTTTCAGGACAAACCATTCTTTACTAGTTAACACCGTTTCAAAGCTGAGAGTACAACAAAATTTTATTCAATAAATCCAGATCTATTCAGACATCAGGCTGAAATTTGAGTTATGATCCAGAGAGACAAGAAATTACATCAACGACTATTAAATGAGCTTTAATATTAATTTTTTCCCGCTGTTTTGGAGTATCTTTATTCTAAGCACATTCCAACTCTCTTACAGGAACAGCAACCGGAGAAAGGAATGAATGAATAGGCCACAAATGAAAAAGCACAGAAAAATTCGATTACCTGCTTGACAAGCATTAAATGTTCCGAAAAAGCAAACGCTTTGTGAATATTAAACGAAAGAAAGAAAAAGAACAATTTCATGTTTTGAGTTACAATAATATATAAAAAACGTTACAAATGTATATTAATGAATTATTTCCCAGAAATACAGGAAATAATTTAGATTAGCACATGCTTAATTTACAATCCGCTGGAGCTACATTTTGGAAATTAGCGATGTTTTTCAACTGTGATCAAACGACCAAGACGATATATGGTTTTTCTCCAACTAACTACAGCACACTGTATGAGTTATTTGAAAATTCTTTGATTTCTGGCTTTCTTATCCTAAAACTACAGAATAGAGATCAACGTCTAAAAGTTGTTACAGATAAGAAAATATCTAAATTCGGTATTATATCAACTTCAGTATAGCAAAATGGTCTTCAAACTGAATTCCGTGGAACCCCAGTTTTCCGCGTGTCAAAATAAAAATTCGAAAAGAAAATTATAAAACACTCACACTAGCTGCCCAATAGAGCTGATAACACCAATAGAGGTAATCTCCGACGTTTGTGTAAAAAAACATAAGCACACACCCATAAATTAAATTTAATGCAAGGATAGGAACACGAATTAATGCTATTAATGAGTAAATTACATCAATTTTACGTTAAAAATTTTTGATAAAAAAATACGATAGTTTTTTTTTTTTTTTTTTAATTTTCTTTACATAATTTACCTATAACATATTGATCTACTTTAAATTTTATTTTCTAAGAGTGGGATGGTTAGTTATAGTTCTATAGATTCCGGGAGTCGACAAAGTTTGGAGACCTCTGGTATAGTATTACAATTAAAGCATTTTTTTTTATCATACTATCCATTTTTATTTAACAGATCGATTTTATTCGATATAAAATATGTTCATTTTTTCTTCCGATAGCAAATTATGTCCAACAACATCAGCACCAAGAGGATACAAACGTTTAAAAAGATAAAGTACACACACTATTGGAAAGAATAATTTAAAGAATTCCATTTCAAGTATCATGTAAAATTCACATTAATAAATTAAACCGATGGTATGTTATAAATATAAAATGATACTTATGTTAGGCAGTGTGTTAATACAACTTTATTGCAAATACATGACAAATGAAAATAAATATTTACTTTAAGAAGAATTACGAGCTGTTTTTTTTTAACTATTATTTCGTTTTAAATGTAAGGGTTTATAAATGTTTGCATACGTAGAAAAAATAAATATACGGTAAAAAAATTTTTAAAGGGATTTTTAAATTATTGTTTGCTTTTAATTCGAACTAAACCTCCCACATACATAGTTGATATTTATATTCTACGTAAAACAATAACGCAGATTTTTAATTAAAAGCTTCTATAGAATTTAATGAAAAAAAAAATTGTTCAACTTTAATCCACATAGCTGCACCCCCATCAAGAATTTTTTTTATAACCATTCTTTTATGACAATTATTAAGCGTCTAGTGGGGTACACAAAGGTACATTACCACAATCCCCGGGATCTATCATTAAAATCTGCCTGCTTTTCACCGCACTTTCATTTAATTCATATGAATAATCAAATTCTGGCGTTAATACTAGAGCCCATTACAAGGGGAGCCGCAAATCCCAAGTTGAAAGGATTTGCAAAATTGCGGTCCTCCTTCAATCTCTAATTAAAAGGAGATTCCCAGTGAAATAGAGATGGGAGCGTTAAATTTGTGCGGCAGCCAAGCTCCTGCCTTAAGACCGCATGATTGCGTCTATCGATTCCGAACAGCAAAATGCGAAGATGATTTACGACGTGATCGCGATTGAAATAGTTTAATAACTCATAGAAACTGACAATGAAAAGAAAGCAAACGAGAAAGTTCAATCTCATCAATGAAAAGGCCCTTTTCAAGAGCGTCAGGGATATTACTTTCGCCTGTAGTAGTTTGCAAGAGAAACGAAGGTATGCTATTAGATAAATGTTTAAAAAAAAAAAACAAGGAAAAGTTTCGTTTTCATTGTATTCTTTTCTCACAGAAATACCATTCATGAATGAGAAGAATATGCAAGAAAAATCTCAACAGATCTCTCTCAAACAGGGCCGTCCACTGGGAGAAGGGGGGGGGGCGACGGATGCTATGCACCGGGCCCCCGCGATTGAAGGGCCCTTGCATGATCAAGAAATAAAATAATGAACTATCGCACATGAAAACTTGGCAATATTCCTATCGCGTTGTCAATGTGACGTTTAGTTCATTTTATCGTAAACAGTATTAAAGTAGATCTATGAATTTCGACAATCTCTCTCAAACTAATTCTTGATGATGTGACGTTGAGATATTCGCGGTTTTCTCTTCATTTACCTTGGGGACTTTTAATTAAGATTCATTGCTTTTTCTAAGCAACCTTTGACCAACCAAAAATGAAACGTGAATATTTAAATTACAAGCAGGTAGAAATAAAGTGAAGCGAAGGAGATAGGAATTATATAAGTTAAGCTTGAGACACACGAAAGAGGTCGAGTGGTTCCAGCGTTTGGCAAATGTTACAACGTCAAAGACGGGGCCGAGAATTGTTACAAGTTATCGGCTGCATAGTGAAGTTTAGAAGTCGAGACAGCCTCAACTTTATGGTATTGGTAAGACTCTGTTAGTTTGATACCGGTAGATAAAGTTAATATATTTAGGGCACTATTTGGGGAGAGCCGGTTACATTTGTCGTTATACTAGCAATTTGTCAATAAACATAGTGTTGAAACCTGTGTAACGTCTTCTTGAACGCTTAATTGACTTTTAGTGTCAGTACTTTGAGTTTAGGTACGGCACAAGAGGCGAATAGGAATAGTTCGTCGTCACAATGATACGAATGGTTAGTTTTTGTTATTTGATTCGGGGAACTCCCGGCTATCCCCACCGAAAATGAACTTTTCAGTTAAACGTGTGTGCAGATCGCTTAAATGCACTTGCTATATTAAGCGTCAAAAAAGAAATTGCAAAAAAGTGTAATTTTTCAGAAGTAATTAATGTATTAGCAAAAACAAAATTACGCATTAAATAAGCATACCTTTGTAATATTTGTTTGTGTCACTAATTTTTTTTTTTTTTTACTTAACAAAAAATTTCAAGTCCCAAATGGTTTCTTGCACCCAGGCACCCCTCTATACAGAAGGCTGACTCTGCTCTCAAATAACCAACAAAGTACGCTGAAGTAAAGTTTCACGAGTGTTATTGACAGGATTTCATTGGTCAACAGCATTCATGATCGAGAGTTCATTGCCGATGTTCTTTCCGTCGAGTTGTGGGTTCGAACCCTCATACCACTAAAGACCCGCTGTGTCGTAATTCAGCACCTTCACGTTCGGATGGTGTGTGGAAGTTATGGGTGATGATGAAAATGGGGTATCAGCTCAGGTGTCGTTCTCGTCACTTGATCAAGTCTCAAAATTACGAGGTCCGCCACCCCGTAATATCCCTTAGGTTGTTTCAAAGTGCGACGTTAATATACAATTCCAAAGGATTTTCCTTAAATTTAATATTATACTGGAAATACACATAAGGGAACTGGCAATGGATTTGATAACACTGAACTAAAATCAAAAGATAAGAGAGACACTTGTGGAAGTAAATTATTATCCGATATCCAAGCCATATAAAGTGAAGACTTACAATACTCAAAATTAGTGACGTAGCAACACCTATTCATCCACACAACAGTTTTTAAAGGAACGGAGACTGAAACCCATAACACAATACTACCAGATTCCATTCCATTATGACTATTAGAGAAGGTGGGATAAATCTAAATAAATATGGATAAATGGGGGGAAAGAATGAAACCAAGGGAATGTAAAATAAATGTAGAAAAAAGAAATATCACGATATTAATAAAAAAAAAAGTACATGTTTTTATAAACAATAATTATTTTAAACCTAAATCAAATTTAATCTGAACTACTCGTAGTAGTATAACACTAAATATTCGATACGTAGCTCTTTATACAATAAAAATTAATTTCTCAAAAAAATGACTTATTAATATAAATAATTTTATTTAACATTTCGTTTCGTATGCAACAGTAAACTCAGAATAGCCAGCAGCAAAATACTCGTAGGATGCTTCATATTAGAGATATCTTTTAAATTATTTTTCATTCAACAAGTAAAGAGGGAACTAATATTTTTCTTACGTAATTGTTAAGAAATGCTTAAATCTCAAACAAATAAAATCAAGAGAATTCATAAATATTAAACAAGAACAGTGTCTAGGGAAATAAAATGCAAGATAATAAAGAAAAAAAAAAACATTAGAAAATTATAAAAACCAAAATAAGAGCAAAAACACTTAACTCAAAACAAACACTAAATAAATACAAAAACTGAGAATCTTAATATTTTAATGAGATGAGATTTTGTAAGAATATTATTACATTAATATTTATATGATGGGGACCGTAGAAGCATTTAATTTATTTGCGCAAAAGTTCCTAAATAATAAAATTTTAAAATACTTTAGAGAAAATATGTTATCATGGACAGCGAATAACGAGATATAACATTTTCGCAATATATTAAGTATTTTTGAATTGCATTTAGCATAGTACATATCCTGTATAAGTGTGTGTGCTCTCTTTCCACACATACACGGTTTTATATTTTTTTTCTCCTGACATATTTCCTTTTTCATTTGAACTTTGTTTTCATCTAGATTTTATAAAATAAATGCGAAGAGAGACAGTTGGGCTTTTAATTTTGAAATTCTGGAATAACCACGCATCACAGTCTGAAGCATATTAAAGCATTAATTTACTTAAGACCATTTTTTTTTTTCTCTTTCAGTTTCCTTTTGATTTGTTTTATATTCTTTCAAAATATACTTTTAGAGTCCATTTATGTAATTTTTTCCTACAATTAGTTCAAGCATATAATTTTTTCTTCGGTATTTAACATATTCTTTTAATTTTTAAAGCATTTCTTTAATTTGAATCGCTTTCACATTAATAATTTTGATGGTTTTTTGTTGAAATAAATTTGCTTTATAGTTTACTAATGATAATTTAAGACTATTAAAATTCATAAAAGTAACTATTCTAAAAATATGTGTCTCAATCTGGTGGCTAAGTTTTTTGTTATTTAATCAAAATTTATATTTAAAAAGTATTATAGATGAATGTTATCACTAAAAAAATGGGCAAAAACAAAAAGAAAATACGAACTTAAAAAAACATATACCTATATAATATTATGTCATGAGACTAGAACGTGTATATGTGAGGTTTAATTGATTATTTTAATTTAGCTACAATGAATTTTTATTCTTTCCCCCCTTTTCTTTTTAATTGCATTTTCCCCCCGAAATAATACATTTAATTCAAATTTATGATTTTTACTAATTTGTTATAAAATAATATGCTGAGAGGGATGATTGGATCCATAATATCAGTATAACCAAGCGTTTCTGTCCACAACCAGAAATAACATTTTAAATTACTTTTTATTTCTTTTTTCTTTTTCTTTTTTTTTTAAACTTTTTTGTCTTCGTCATAGTGTTTCTTTATTTCTTTATTTTGATTGAATCTCCCCCCCCCTCTCTTCTTTGTAAGAAAGGAAAAAATTTAACCAATAAATCAATGGCTACATTAAATAATGTTAATTTTAATGTAATTTTATGTTCTTAACCAATATTATAATCGTATATTTTGAAATATACTACTTTTAATCTTATATTTTCAATAAAGGTTATTTTTGCTTGGATTGGTAATTAATCTTTACTTTATATTGGTAGCATAGTGACAGGGGGGGGGGATATGAGTATTGTAACTCCTCTCCCGCATAAAGAACTGGAACTTGTTTCTACTGATTTTTTTCCAGAAAAAATTAATATTCGAAATCCCGTACTTCACAAAAATATTCTTTTCACCTTGAAAATAAACAAAGAAATTTGAAATTAATTTTAAGATATGAGTTGAACTAGCAACCCATGAAAAATTTCTCGCTACGCTATATATATGTTTATTATATTTTACTTTCGCAC
This sequence comes from Nephila pilipes, assembly GCA_019974015.1. Taxonomy (NCBI): domain Eukaryota; kingdom Metazoa; phylum Arthropoda; class Arachnida; order Araneae; family Nephilidae; genus Nephila; species Nephila pilipes. The sequence continues at coordinate 1,152,255 of BMAW01039738.1, forward strand.
TTTATTAGTTTTGTATTACACTTTATTTATATATAAAAATGAATAATGTCATAATGAGAATATTTAATTACAACAACCGTAAATCAGGAAGCATTTAATACTTATTTATTGAGATGAGAACAGAGTTTTTAATTCTACAATTTTAGTACAATAATTTTTTTGTAATATGTGGCATAAAACTACTACAAAAATAACATTACTGAAAAAAATTTAATTTTTCTTCCGCTTATCCGTACAACAGGACTGTGCAATATTATTTTCAACTAAATCTATACATTTCGAATCTTCGTGATTTTTAATGTCAGCAAAAGTAAGCAATAAAAGTAAAGAGGACTTGAAGAAGAAAAAAAAGATGCTTTTTTAGTTATTATTTTCGTTTAAATGTTTAACCTGGTTGATGAAATAATATTCATAGTAACCACATCATTTTTTAAATTAAAACTTAAAACAACAAATATTCTCTCACCCAAATACAGCACATATTATACAAGCCAGGTACAGAAAAAACAGCATTGCTTACCTAAAAAAGAATATAAAATATAAATTAAGTAACATTATACTATTAATAACAGATAACAAATATGCGATTATTGACACACATAAAAAATTAATTGAAAAGTAAGAAAAAGTACACTGAGGTTAGTTTACATTCTTCCAATTAATAGAAATTTGTAATTATCTCAACTAAAATACAGCATCGGGTTAAAAGCTTTGCCTTTTATTTTACCGATATTTTGCTAGAATGGAAAAAAGACTAAGCAAAAAAAGCAATTTATTAATTTTTTGATAAAAGGAAAAGATAATAAACTAAGAAGCTTGTTTATACATATCAATAAAAATGGTAAGCACTTAGATATATCTCAACAAATATGAGTTAAAGATTATGTGAAATATAAGGAATCAGCTGGTTAATTTAAATCTTCATATTAAAAGAAATAAGTAATTATCTCGTTTAAAATGTTTGTATGGAAATGTAAGGACTGCCTTTTATTAGAACGATGCCTTTACAGTAAATTATAATAATACTTCAAAATAAAACGAAAGGAAAATAAAGTTATCTTTATTTAGAAAGCAATATTATCGAAAGTTATTTGTGATTTATAATGATAAGAAGTTTTCGAAACGAAAACAAATCTGGGACCGCAAATGGTAATTTTTAATTCAACAATGAGATCAGCTTCGCGTTAATAATATAATTATTTAATCAAATATGGATCATAAGTTTATGAACAATTTTTCATGCGTACATTAAAAGAAATTACCATCGAAATTATCACACATAATTTATTTTACCCCTGCGATTAAAAGGGGGGGGGGGTTGAATCGGTAAAGACATACTATTTCAGTCCCAATCAATAAATACGTATTGCAACAAAAACTGCGTCAACGGTTTCCTTTAAATCAACATTCGATAAATTTCAACTAACAACCAAGTTATGAAACCATCGGCAGGTTTCAATTTCTTATCTCTCACGTTGTTTAAGAAACCAGAGCAATACCGATAACTCAATCAACCGACAAAGTTATCTCTTCAAGTCTTACAAAAGAATATCGAATTGAATGACCTTTCACAATGAACAGAAGAGTTTTAATGTAGCATGAGCAAGAGGCACACGCGAAGAACAAAAGTTTCGAAGGACATCATGTGTTTTCCTGATACCAGGTTTCCACTCTTCTCTTAAGATACGAGTAATCAAATTGTATCATTTCTGTATCATTAAGACTACACTTAAATAGAGGGGGAAATCTACTATTTATAATTACACCAACAATCACTACAAACAAAATTTCTATTACTGAGTAATTAATTCTGAGTGAGTTACACAATAAAGCATAAAAGAGGGGGGGGATGCGAAACCATCAACTACTAAATCCAAGCCTATTCAACACACTAACACAAAGCAAAATATATAGAGCTGAACATTTCATACAGCTAATTAGGCCTATACTTAAGAGTCTTATAGCTGAAAAATTCCAAAAACGAAACCTAATTATAATGTACAAAAATGAATCTGAAATATCACCAGACTCCAAGGATTGCTATGATCTTGGAAAAATAGGTTTAAAAAAGTTAAATTATTCGCTTTTGCATATCAGAATAAAATACGCGTGTGGCGGTACTCCTTGAATCGCTTGCTTCCTTCTCATCTTGCCATGAGGCGGCACTTTAGAACAACCAATTTCTGCATGCGCGCAGATAGGCAAATTGCGAGTGTGTGCACAATTGTGGTTTTATATTTATACCAGTGCAGCTATCAGAAGAGTACAGTGGAAAAGGAGTTCTTGTCTTACAGATCCAAATGCTGTCGTCCTCTAAATATCCAACAATCTGCTGCATTCATTCTGGATGAGTAGAAGACATATCGCACCAGAAGATTCATCGTTCTATGTAACTAATTAGAGTTCTGTGAGAACATATTTTAGACGCTTGCTTTTATGTCTATGAGGATCCTCGACAGTTGTTCTTCATCATGATGTTTTATATTAACGTGATAACTTTATGATACGATCTGTATCTTTTCAGGTAGTCATTAGCTATTAATTTTTGTAAATGTTTAAACTAACATTAGTTTGGTTCTAGTTGAACGAGCGATATCTTGAGCACAATACTAAACTTAATGACTAATAAATATAGCTATTTTAAATATTAAATTGTCCTCAATCATTTGCAACCTACTGATCTGAGTCAGTTGAAATAGTGTATGTATATATATACGCGTCTAATTATCCCTTCAAGCGGAAAAAAATAATCATGAATATCAGCTATCATTAATTATTCTCGATGTTTTTTTTTTTTTTTTTTTTTAATGAAAATAAAAAAAATTTAATTGATACGCCTAGGTCATTCCGAAAAAAATAATTCATTATTTTTTCTAACTAACATTTCTAAATCTGATTTCTAAATAAAGTTAAAAGGTCATTCAATCATACACTAGGGGAAAAAATAGTTCAATCAAATAATTTTCACCACTCAATACAGAAGGTTCATAAATCAACTGGCCGCTATCGCGACTGTATACGACACAAAAGATCAACTCTAACATAGAATTCTGACTAACTGTGAAGGACCACTACCATCAGAAATCAGAAAATAAATGGACATTTTTTTTTAAAAAAAACAATAGTAGGCTTAAGTAAATACGTATCTAGTAGTATTCAAGTAACAAGTTGTAAATAAACATTACGATTCCAAGCCATTCAGCACATAACAATTACTTCGTGAGGTCTTACACAGCAATACCACAAATAGAAAGTGGCAAAAAAAATTTATGATCATATATTCCACACATAATTCCAATATACCGTCTTTTCAGACATATGTCTTAAAAATGAAAAAGGTCAATTTTTATTACGGTCATAAAAATACCTTAAATATACAAATATACGAAAAGTGTAAAAGAGAGAAAAACAACAACTCCAACTTTACTTCCATTAAAAAGAACGCATTTCTAAAAAAGAAAATATGATTAAGGAGAAAAATTATTACATGGGATTCTTACCAAGACAGCATAGCTAGAAAAAAGTCAAAAATACTCTTATCTTTTATCATTCTGAATACAAATAACCATTAATCCGCAATGTCCAATCAGTCTCACAACAAAAGAAACGTTACGTACTTCATGCGAAAGTTAATGTAACTACAATAACGCAGTTAATCAAATGATACATGAAAGATAAACAAGTATGAGTATTGTTACAAAGAAACAGATTATTTGAAGGTCATAACTCCTCCAGGGCTACAAAATAAAGTTACCCATAATACAACTAAGAATGATATGTAATGTGTTATATTTCTCTCTATACATTTCTTATTCGAGTTTTATAAGATAATGATCCCGTGTAGCAACACATCAAAAAAAGTAAAAATTTACGTGTCAACAGTCTTGTTCAAACATAACTCATAATCACTAAAAAATCGATTTGAAGAGAAAGTTAACACCATTATTGCTTCCCATTAAAGTATACAAACGACTACTCCCATTTCCGCCACAGTAAGCAACATTTGACATGAGGGACATCATTCAGTGGTTTATAGAAACATCGTTCACAATTTCGAGGCATGCATAATAAATTTCGGCCCGACTGCACCAAAATATTCGGCGAACTAACAAATGGAAAGCCGAAGGCACTCGTTCTCGGCAAGGAATGATGAGTTTTCCCGGGAAGGTAACAAAAGCATCCCGGCTCATTTAACGAAGGCCTGCCGTTAATTTGTTACCACCCTTCCCTTGCGAAGGAAGTACATGGAACACCTCTTAACACTAGCTTGCAACACGGAATACCACTAGAAGGGCCCAATTCGAAATATGTAAATGGACTAGCTTTTCGGGAAAGGTTGGTTTGCGAGTCGTGGAATTAGGAAGCGAAACTTCTTTGAGTAAGGATTTCTGACGAGCAGTTCAAATCGTGACGCTCTAACTGGGCGGTGGGATGTTTGATTTCGTCTTCTGCCGCAAATAGGTTCGTTCTGAAGCGTGATTACATTTAGATCGCGTTTATTAGAAAGTACACAGAAAGGGTGAAGAGCTTTGTGTTGAGAAAGTAATTTCGGGAAGGTTGGGTAACTGCAAGACTTGATGTGGGTAAATTATGAAAATGATTGATGTGTAAAGAATAATATGAAGATTTCACTTATTCTTATCTAGAATAAAAATTCTAAAATAATTTAATCTTTTAGAAAAACTTATATTTTTCTTGAGGAAATTCATTTTTTAGAAATATAACTTAAAAATGTAGCAAATATATCTTACATTACATATAATAGATCAAAAGAGAAAGAGCTGATTTTTTTCAGATACATCAAAAAGATAAAGGATTTGCGGAGACAACGTGTTTGTAATTTTACTTTTAATACGTTTTAATGCAGAGATGTGTTGACATAAAGAATGTTGAGATAAAGAAAAAAAAATTAACGCAATGTTTTCGACTTCGATATTTCTCTTGCAGAAGATAAACTCTTTCAACTCAGGATTAATGTTGTACGAGGTCAAAATTAATGTAAAATCATCGACACTCAGTTTTTGGAGTTTGGAATCTTTAGACTTTCAACTCAACCATCTATATTAAGCAAAAACGATAAATAAGTTAAAAGAGTTTCGATAGGAAAATTGATTTTTGTAACAGCTTAAGTATTTTTTCTTTCGATACAAAGATATGACATAATCCTGATTTGATTTGATTAATAAACGCTTTACTAAAAGTTACGCAGATATTACTAAAATACCCTGGAATTTATTAGGAAATTAAAAAACAAAACAAAACCGGGACAATGATCTGACATTAATATAATTGGAACATGGTGATTTTCATACTTGCAATGGTACTAAAAGGTGAAGCTGCGCAAATATTAATAAAACAATCAGCCAAATATTTAAGAATTAACTTAAACAGTCCAAACACTGTTTGATAACTTGTATTACACAGCATTGTGTTGAAAATAAATGACAAGCAGAAGACCTAAATAATATCTAATATACTATTATGAGTTATCAATAAAATTATTAATAATTATTCAAGCAGCAAATATTTTACATCGGTTATTTTACGCTTCATGAGAAACTCTGTAGTTTGAATCATAATTATCTACATTATTTTTTATCCTATTTATTTATTTTTTCAATGAAATTTTCTCATATATTATTATTAAATGATCAATAAAATTGTTTAAGTTGTCAAGATCTGTTGGATACGCCAATCATTTTAATTATTTAATGCTTCATTTATTTTATATGGTTTCTTTTTATTATTCCTCGTTATTACTACTCTGATTCATACACGCACAAAAAATCTTATATTTTTTTTTTCTTCTATTAATTTTAAGATATTCGCTTATATATCATTTATGTATTCTAATCCTTAAATACTCATCTCACTATTTTTTTTTTCTCCATAAGATATTGAAGAATTTCTAATTCGGTCCTCCTTTGATGACAATAATCTTCATTTTTTTTTCGTACGCTTTCGATCCTCCTATCTGATAACACGTTAAAAAAACATTGAAAAAAAAATTCTTCGGCGAAAAATAATTTCTGCTCCATAAAAACTACTAAAACTTTGGAGCAACCAGAAACGTACATTCCAATATTTTATTCAAGAATTCATAAATTACAAATTATTTCATTAAATTCATTAATAATGTTTGATCATTAATATGCATATTTTAATTTAACAGTAAAAAGATTTAACTTTAAGCCGAAGATATTGCACGAAATATACAATAATCCATGTAATTGATTCAATGCTTTATATTCAACATATAACGAAAAAATTATTCAGAATTAACATGAAACCCTTGAGAGACAAGAGAATGAAAATGAAATGAATACCAGTATAAGGGTATGTTCTTCTTTTTAAATTGAATACATTATATTTATTTAGTTGAAATAATTTTAAAAATTAGATTTATACATTAAACAAAGTATGATGTGTGTGTGACGGATTCAATTTTAAAATTATACATGCAGGATACTTCCATGTCGACATGATTTTTGAGTTATATGCTTCTTCCTTTTTGCAAAACCTTTCAAAATTGAAAAACTTCTCTTAAAAATATTCTTAGTAGAACGTATAGAAAAGAATAATCTCATTATCGAAAGTGTACTTTAACGTACGTAAAGCCGGTCAAAATTTTTTCTTATTTATGGTTTTCACGAAAAGGAAAATATTTTCCGATCTCCGATTTAAAAACTTTTCCAATCGTTATTGAGATGAAAAAATTCAATTCGACGACAAAATTTCAAAGTAGTTAGGTATTACAAAACTAAGTATTCTAATTCCAATGTATTAGAAAAACGCTTCACCAAATATAATACTTTACACACAATGAAAGCAAAATTTAAGAATTACACATTCCACTAAAAAGATTTTAAGAACATTTATTTTTTTTTTTCAGAATAAGTAAGTAAATTGGAATTAATATTAGAAATATTTTTCACAAATGTCACGTTCAAAAAAAAAATCATTATAACTAAGTTTTCATTTCTAACAATTTAAAAAAAAAAGCAAAAATCGTATGAGTTCAGTTTACTTTACATAATTTAAATTAAAGAAGCGAGTATGAAAATAAATTAAGTCACACGCACAATGAAATGTTTCTCTCTCTCTCTCTCTCTCTCTTTTTTTTTTTCTTTAACTACTACCAACCTTTCTCAATAATTATGATCAAGCCAGTACTTGACTGACCTATATTACAACATTAGACTTAATGCACTCAAAAAGGCAATTTAATTATAGTTAGTCTAACAAGTTTAGCCAGGTGAATCAGGTTCCTTTTTTGTTGCGGTTATAAAAACAGGATACTTCGCCTTAAATCAGGATAGGAATGTGATTCCACTCAATTGTATACTAATTCCTTGCATGCATAATTTCTCTGACAGCCATATAAGGAAATAAATGGGTAGGAGATATAAGAATACTTCGCAAATCACAAGCACCTGCTTTCAAACTGATACTTCATTCAGTAAGATGTGGTATCTAAAAATACATTAAACGGATAGCTAACATTTTATAAGCCTATATATTCTACTCAGGTATTGCTCATTAAAAGATTTCATCTGTGACGGATCATCTACAATCTAAATTATTCGTGAATAAAGAGAATATCACGATCCTTTTACTAGTACTACTAAAAGAAGGCTTGCAGTAAAAAAAAATAATAATAATCCTCTTATAATGGTGATTACAATAGCAGGCATAGAACACTTTTATACGAATGGACTAGGGAAGTATGAAAGGCTTTTTAAAGATATATATATATATATATATATATAATATTCTACAAGATATAAAAAAAGTGCTTTTCAAAACAAAATAAAACATAGGGTGGCACAAAAGGGGGAAATTTATCACTATCACTTGTATAAAACGTATATTTCCCTAAGTAGGAGATTACAAATTTGGATTTTAAATTCAAAGGAAAATTTTATTACTTCCCTAACAGATACCCAAATTTTAACGATAATTCAACAATTAGTTTTAGTTCTTCCTTTTGAAAGGTCGAACATAACTATGTGGGCGCAAAACAACACAGAGAAGAGAGAGAGAGAGAGGAGAGAGAAGCTTTTCGACTTCAGTAATATCGTTATAATACGAAAGTAAAACCCATTATGATTCAACGAGCTATTTAATTATACTTTTAACCTTGGGAATACTAGAGCATTTTATTTCATTTCAAGAAAGTAATATAACCTTTAAGCCTTTATTACGAATTAGAAGGACATATCACTTATGGAGTTGTTTCGTTTGTAGACTAATTTTAAGTCAACATGGCTTGTTATTGTTCAGTTACGAAATAACTACACTCAACAAAAATAGATGTAAACTTAATCCTTGTTTAAAAGCAAATTGCTCTTCAAAACAGAATTCAGAAAAGATTCTACAAAAACAATTTTTCAGGAAGTCAAATAAGCATCGGAAAGAACGACAAAACGTTTAGGCATGGTAAGCATCATTTCTTGCAGCTCATCCATCCTTAAGCAACGTCATTTTTTCCACTTGGCATGTTAACGTTACGAGTTAACAAGAAAAGTTCAATCTAGAAATAATGAAAAAAAATTAAGAATAGCAGAAGCTTTTTTCGAAAACTTCTGTAAACAGCCTGGCGCAACTTTGAAGATTATGATCAAAATTGCCGACTTGACGAAGTACGGTCTGTTTCCTCTTTCATAAAAGAACTGTTTGAGGTCTAAGTAATTATCGCAGAGTGTGTGCCCAAATAAATGACAGCACCTCTTGCAGCCACTGCTTTTTACTGCGGCATTAGGTAGGATCACTGCCAAGAACCCAAGCCAGTATCCTTAGATTGATTCACGGCCTCTAACAGACGGGATATATTCAAATCAGACACCGTTTTGCAAGTTGGACGACTAAGAGGAGAACGTGTTCTGCGAATGACATTTGCATTTGCCATAGAAAACTAAAGGCAGCCAGACACATACAATTACAACCTGAAGGTTACGTGCCCCAAACAAAGGACCTTTAGAACAGCGGTTAGAGCTCATAGTAATTAATTGAAGACGGTCGCCTGCAATAAAGCGGACAAAAATTAAAAGGCAATTTCGAACGCTCAACCGATTCTTCTTTTTTGGATCATTCGATACGAATTTAATTCTATTGTATTTGAGTCAATGAAATGTCGTGTTTGGGACTAACTTCTGGATGACATGTTGTTATCTTTTATGGAAGCCATCTTTTAAATACTGAAGATGTTTTGTACAAAATTTACAACAGAGTAAGGCATTTGATTAATTAAGATTGTTTTATATTTCAAATTAGAAATTCATTTAATTCATGCTAGCACTGTAACTTTTTCATAACATAACGTCAAACATTTTTGAGATAAGGAAATATTGATGACTAAATAAAAATGCAATTAATTTACTTTCGAAGCAAAATGTAAACAGTTTCTTACACAAAATAGGCACAATTTTACAAAAATGCCGAAGCCATCTTTGAAAAGTGTGATTGGAAGTTAAGAGAAAAGTACTATGTCAATAGACTTCTTAAGAGCGCTAAAAAGGCTTCAAAAGATTAAAGCTCTTAACTTGTTTAAGAATAAGAACTCTTTTAACTTGCTATTTCACTTTCGATAGATATTATTTTTAAATCAGATTTCGTCCAACAGGATATCCCAAACACTTCATCGTAATAACAAAAACATCATTCAAAGCAATTTTAAGATTAAAAAAACAAAAAGAAATTTATAACTTGTTAGTTTCCTCGAATTTTAGTGAATGTGAGAGGCATTGAAGGTATTTTAATGGCTAAGAACAATATTCCCACTTAAATGCAAAAATAAACAAAGTATATGTACTTAGCTTATTATTTTGATTTTCTGTGTGTAAATTATCAAAAGTAATATTAAAAAAAATCAAGTTACCATTTTATATTTACTCATTAATGGAGTAGCGACTATTAATTTTTGAGCATTTTATCTTTTTAAGGTAGGATGAATGTGCAGGAAAAACTAAGAATTAACAACAAAAAACACTCTTTTTTTTCATTAATATTCTCAAAATTAGTGTAATCTGGTCAATCTCAAGGTTTATTCTAAACTATAAATAAATATAAATATAATTTTTTAATCAAGTTTTTATTTAAAGATGGACTTTATTTAAAGAAAAAATTTATTTAAAGGTATAAAAATAATTCTTTAAAAGTAAAATGACATAAAATTTTAAAAAAAAATCTCCAATTTCTTTTACTTAGATTTCTTTCATTCTTTTTAGTCTAGACATTTAAGACTAATTATATTTAGCTAAGCAATTACGTCAGCGTTACGTGCGAGCAAAATTTCAACTCAGTTGGACGTTAAATGTGTTGTTAACTAGACGAAGTGTTCTTTTAAAGAAACTTAATTTCAGTCATTATAAATTAAATCGGCTTAAAAACACAAAGACGTTTGCTTTGCAATTCAAAATATTTATCAAAACGATAAATTAAAAGGATTGCATTAAAGCTGTCCAACTAAACACGCACAATATTAATCTTGGATCTAATACCCTAACATCGCAAATCAAATTTGCGTTACTCTAGAAGGCAATTTATACGTTAGAGAAAACTCTAGATTTAAATCAACTCTCAACAACTAACTACAGACACACATACACATATATACTCGTGTAAGGTTCTGCATGTGAAACTTAGGGGTGACAACAGATATCTACTGAGACAGCACGTATTGTTGCTAACGTCAATGGATCAATAAGACAATCCAGCACTTAATTTATCTCACACTTCCCAGTGACATGTGAACTGCTACCGCGAAATTAGAAAGTAATTTAAAATAAATTACCTTATCAATTTTGGTGCAACTCCAACAGAAACTGACACGTCGGTTTCGATCTAGCCTCGGTCTAATAATTGTACTTGCACTACAATTTTGTGTCAAGAGTTGCAAGTATGTTCGGTTTTTTTGTACTAATGTGCTTCCCTTTCTTTCCTTCTAATTCTATTTGAAGTTAAAACCGTTTTGTCACAATTAGATTTTTTTGGCGCAATGCGAACAGGACTACAAGTCTTGTTCCAGTAAATTACTCACGTGGACGGCGTTTTTCTGAGAAAATTTGTGCGGATCTTGGATTCAATACTTTTTTTTTTACGACGAAATAGAACTAAAAGATCAATCACATACAGAAATAAAATACTTGAATTAGATTCGAATGCCAGTGAGTGCCCATTACAAGAGTTTCACAAATAATGTTTTATTTTATAGATGTTAAAGAAATGCAATCACGTATTTTCGAATTAAGAAGGCTTTTTTTTAAAAAAAAAGGATAATATTTTTTCGAATTCATTACTTGCACCGAGAAATAAATTTTAATTTTAAGAATAGTTTTCGTAAAGCAATATGTCGATAAAACATTGAATCAAGTGAAGTGTAAGTTCTGAAATAGATATTTTTAATTCTACTTTCTGAGATAAATACTACGAATGAATACTATTGATGCGATATACATTTATAATTCAAACAAATTTAACTCTAAACAAATATGTTCTTAATCAAATTTTAAATATTAAAAAAGATGAATTCTTTATGCTTTATTTGTTTCGAATAGTAAATAATGATGTATAAGCTCATTTAATTGTAAGGCATAACTATACATATATATTATTTTATAATATCCTGTGTTAGTAACACAATAATACACAAAAACTAATTCTACTTCTAAATACATTTATTTTTCTAGATTTAGTTCCAAAGCACCCTTTAAATATTAAAAGCACATTTTCAATCTATGTTCAAAATAAAAGTATTTAAATTATCAAAAAAGCAATTATCTCAACACGCAATATTTATATAAATCTTATTTCATACAGAGAAATACAGTATGTAAAAGCAATTACTTACAAATGAGGAATATGGTCACTATATAAAAAACACAATGAGCACAAATTAAGTTTAAAAATTAGTATACGTATTTTAAGAAGGGATACTTTTAATGTTTTAGAAAGGCAAGGATGTTGGTTTAATGTCAGAGACAACACATTAAATCAATGAAAAAGAAATATTAATTCGAACAAATTTTGTTGGACAGCTCCCCGTTTTAACATATCACTTAATTAACGCATATCGATATGATAAAATATGGTGGATTAATTCTACTATGTATGTCTATAAATCGATTTGTCGCATGCCTATATCGATTATTTGACAAGCTGTTTGAATATCTTGGGTATTCTGCCTCATTATGAATTTCAGCTTCTCTTAATCTCCATAAGTTATTTCTCAGAAAACAACTCGGGATAAAATGGATTTTCCACACGAATATTAAAAGATATTATGGCGATAAAGTAAATTTTATGAGTGCTTATGTTCTATACATTATGCCATGTTGTAATTTTTCGTCCAGATTTTCTATATTTTTTCAAAAATTACCTCTTGGTTCCAAAAATAATAATAAATCGAGTTTATTGGAGAACAGATGTTTATATATTTTTTAAAAAATTCTTTCGTATTCATTTACATATCACGTCGATTCATCATAATTTGAACGTGACGTTAGGCTATTCGCGATTTTCTCTTCGCTAATCTCGGGAACTTTTTTTTTTCTTTTTTCTTTTCTGATTTCCATTAAATTACAATTTCTTCCCAACCAAAATGAAACGTGATTAGGCAAGTTAAATGTAGGTAGAAGCGAAGTGAAGTGAATAAGAGATAGTGATATACAAAAGAAAGAGAATAGAAAGAAAAATGAAAAGAGGTAGCGAATAACGGAGAGCTGAGAGTAATGAGGAAATTGGATAAGTATCGTGATTAATCTTTTGGATTGAAGTGATTCTTAATGTAAGGACAAAGACAAGAAGTTACTGTCAGTGAGAAGTGTTGGAATCACAGAACGAGTAATTTGGTAAGCTAAGACTTCATTTTTAAATCATTATTTGGGATTGGTGAGTTAAGTGGGATTCGAGAGAGAGAGAGAGTGAGGCCTTATCTATTCTCCCGTGATAACTAAAATAATTTGTCTTGCTCTTTTGAAAATTCAATTAGAATCTAGTAATTACTGACTAATTAATTAGACGGAAAGACGGCGGATAAATAATCAAGTCAGTCAAAGTCAAGAAAGACAGTCGCCTCAAATTTCGTACTATTTTTGCCAAATGTTAATATTATATTCTGATTTTATTATCAAATAAACAGCAGCAGATTATATTATACTATCCATTTCCGTTTGAATCAATTCACTGTTTCCATAATATAGAAAAATGTTCAATATTTAGCCTTTTATACCCTAATACTAAATGACTTTTTAACTTTCCATATTAACATTAAAAATCACGCATCTGTAAATTATTTCTAAATTTTAAGCGCACGATATGATAAACGGATGTCAACCAAATCCAGGCCCAGTTCATGCTCATACAAGTTTTTTTAAAAAAAAAAGCATAGACAGATGTCCTTCTGGTTACAATTGCACAGCTTTTAACCCTGAAGTTTAACAGACTTTTAAGTAGACGCTTAAAATAAATAATTTAAAGCTTTAAAAAACGAGTTGATATCTCAACTGAGAATCAATTGCGGTTTCTTAAGTAAACGATGCTCAATTCAGATATACATAAAAAATCATTCTCTTCTCGCACACATTGACCAAGGTCAAAAAAGAAGGCAATTGCTTTTACAAGCAGACTATAAGACTAGCCTTTTGTCAGTGCGTAGTTATGAATTATCTTGAGAATTTGAGTTCGTTGAGAAATCTTTTCAAGTCTTTTTCCTCGTGATAAGAGGACATTTCAATTAGTACAGAATTTCTACGCAACTGATAAGAATAACTTCGGTCTTCGGTTCCAACTGTAATGTAAGAAGCTTTGTAAAAGAATTAGAATTGCAAATGTGGGCTTTCCAGAATATCCTCTTCAATAGATAAATTAGATTCGCTGACTCAAGAGCTGATTTTTTGTGTGCCCTTTGGGGGGAAAAGTTTTGACTCTTTGTAACTCTACTTTGGAAAACATTTTACAAAAATAAAAAATATGTGAGCCTTCACGATATAAAAACAGTGCGCAGTAAACTCAGTGCAAGAAAACACAATCAGAATTGCAAATTTATTTTTACGGACCTGTTCAATGGATCAGGAGATCTTGTTGACTCAGATTGATCCTTGTCAATTTTCAAGGAAGAGGGGGGAAATGGCTATCTTAAGATTTCAAAAGAAAACACGGCTATTTTTACGATTTGAATATGGATGTTTCAACTAAAAAACTGAAGTCGAAAAGTTTCTTAAAACTGAGACATTTCTTAAAATGCCACCACGGTAACTGAGTGGTCATGGTGTAGATCTCGGTGGTCGGCGAGTCCTGATGTCACGAAAGACATGTCGAGTAGCAGGTTGATGTACATAAAAATCTTCCGAGGTTCTAAGTCCTCTAGTTTGTGTGAGGGGGAGTTAGTGAAACTAGAGATCAAATCTGGCTAAGCTGCGCCAAACAATACGCATAAGCGATCCAGATATTAGAAAAAGGTAAAAATGGTTAACAAGAAGGAGAGTAGAAAGCAGAGGAAGATTGCTAGGGTATCCAGGGAGCGCGTCACCCATGTTTATCAAATAAATTGGGGAGATCACTAGGTACCTCGGGGGATGATGGGGAAGTTCAAATGTTCAAGAGTCATTCTCGTCGTTGGAACCGAGGTTTAAAACTACGCGGTCCATCGCCATTGACCAATCAATAGTCAACATATTTTGAAACACATAAAATCAAATTTTATTAGATTGGGGGGGGGGACATCGTATATGTAATAAACGATTCTACACAGTCAAAAAGTTTCCGAAATTTTGAAATAGATATCCGTGAAAGTCACAAAACGTCAAATAGTAATAATAATAAATGTTAAAATATTCGAATTGCTTAGTAACAAATAACATCATTTATATACCTCAATGAATGAATCTCAAAGCAACCACAAAGCTACATGATTTATGTTAAGACTATCGCTCAACTTTTAAAATAAATGTATCAATGTGGGAGAAAGTATTTTATTTTTTGAATTAAAGAAATTTTTAAAAAAATTGTTACAAAATATATAATATTTATACAAACAAGGTTTATGTAATATAAACAAGCATATTTTTAAAACATTTTTCAATTTTGGGAAAAGAAAACTTAAGACAAATTCCCTACTGTGACATTCTAGTTAGAGAAAAGAACACGTAAACCAATTTAAAGAGACTTTTTCGTAGATTTAAAGCCAAATAGCTTTGGCAAGTATATTTCCCTGTAGCGCTCAATGTATGAATTTAATACCATGCTGAAATATTGTATCTTTGCTCTTGGAGTCATTTACATTCTGCAAATTTTCAGACGATCCTAGCAAATATATTACGAGTAAACTTAGAATTTCAAAAGTAATTTTACCTAACAGGTACTTATGCAATGTAATCTGTCTCTAACTGACAATTCAACATAATTACACACTGTTTAAGGTGGGTTATATTTTATCTATTGAAACATGCATTCAAATATATAGCTAAAATATGTATATTCGATTCAGTAGTAGTAGTACATTCTAATCAATTAAAAAATCTAATATATTATCATTGGTAAGTCTCCAGTTATGCGGCTTTATTCTTAGAATAATTCACACCATTTCTTAAAGCCTTCACTTATGTGCATATCCTTTCCAAAGAAAACGCCCATTTACATACCATTACCCAATCTTGTGATTCCAGCAAATGAGTAAGCAGCCATATACAAACGTCAAAAGGGGTGAACATAACAATAATGAATTCCATATAATATCTTTCCAAAAGTGCGTAGTACGGCTACCAATCTAAGTTTACGCGAGGCCAAATACATTTTTTTAAATCTTTATTAGGTATGATTCAGAGAGCTTAAAAAGAACTCCAATTTATAAAATCGAGTCGCATATATCCGTTGTCGTCAGAGCATGACTCAAAGAATAAAAATATCAGTATTTTTGGCAACGGAAAGACAGTTAAGAGCACTGAATTCTGTTCTGCAGCTGATTGAGTGTGCTGATTGATTCGGTTTAGTCATTGGTCCATTCTTTTATCGAGGCACTTGAAAGACAGGAAATAGCTGCGCAATGCGTACGATTGCGCATTCGGACTGAAAGAGATAACTCGTAAAATATGGCAGACACGTGGGAGGAAAAATTCTTTCGCATTGTCCAAATTATTGGCGCTAATTAATGAATACTAATAAAATTGTTCACATTCTTTAAACTGCAATCTAAATTTTAATGCTTTCGACCGAAATTTAAATCGTACTTCGTTTTAGGTTTTTTTTTTAAATTAATAGACAATTGCAACGATAGTGTTTTGTTACGTGAAGCAGCAATGAACAATAAAATTTCGATAAGGTTTTGAACCAATAAGTGCACACAAATAAATGCAATATCCATTGGCTTATTAGCAAATATAAAACGTAGAAGGTACAAATCTTGTGTTCGCATAAATACATGCGGAAAGTTTCCATTTTCAAACCGATTTCCATGTTTCATTTTAATTGTCACTCGGGTGTTATAGATATTTTCATTGCTAAACAAAGAACAGACGCGATGATATACAGTTTACAAAAAGCTATACGACAGAAAATGTTACACAAAGGCGATTTTTCAGTTAACTAATATTATAAATTCGATACTTAGGTATTCCTTTTATTCAAAATTGATTTATGTTTGGCGGCAATATCAATAGAACATCTGCAGACATTTCACTCACTTTAAAACATATTTATTGCAACTAATACTAACGAATGCATCAGCCTATACTATTTTATTTAAACATAGAATTTAGTATGAGAACACTGTAGATAATTATTGGTTGTACTCAGTGTATCCACCTATACGATATATGGAATTAGTTTTACCGAAGCTTAGTCAATATTTTAGAAATACAAAAAATGCATGTTTTATGGATGTGCTATAGGTAAAAAAAACTATAGGTAAAATAATATTATTATAAATATTATAAAAATAAAATTATATCTATAGGTAAAAAACAGAAGTAATAAAATTTTTAAAAAAATACATTTAAATAATTACAAATAACTAAATTAAGATGATGGGTAGTAATTCTCGCACCAATAACTAGGAATCCAACTATTACTTTGAATGATTGATCGTTTTTTTGATGTCGCACTAGAAGTAACGCTAGAGCTATTGGCGACGGACTTCGTAATTTTGAACCTCAATAAAGTGACTAGGATTACACCTGAACTGGTACCTCCCTCTCCTACCTTCCACACCACGCCAGCAGGAGGACATTGAGCCTCGACAGATTTAACGTGCATCAGCCCCGGATAGACGGTGGGTCTTTCGTAGCATCCAGCCTCGAACCCACGACTCGACGAAAACCGCCAGCCACGATTCCGTAACCATGAACACTAGGCTACCGTGGTCACTATTATTTTGAATAAAATAGCCATCAGTATCTTTTTTTAATAAAATAATATCAGTATATTTATTTTTAGGTTTCTGTATGCCTATGATGCCTTAAAGAGAAATTTAAAATAAGTATTTAAGTTAGCTTTTTGAATTCTTGGTTTAAATGTAATTCATGTACTCGGAAAATATATTTCAATATTGGGATATTAAAGCATCTATTGTATTGAGGGAAAATATTTTTTTTTTTCAAACAGAACACCCACAAATAAATTTTTCTAAAAGGAAGATGCAAATGATGTCCATTAGAAATATTTTCAAAGAATAAATATTTTCCTGAAGTGAAAACAGGTGAAAAGCTGGCCATTTTACAAGTACACTCACACCAACACTAAATATATACAGCTATTG
This sequence comes from Nephila pilipes, assembly GCA_019974015.1. Lineage (NCBI taxonomy): Eukaryota > Metazoa > Arthropoda > Arachnida > Araneae > Nephilidae > Nephila > Nephila pilipes. The sequence continues at coordinate 1,170,004 of BMAW01039738.1, forward strand.
CAGATGTTTCAATTTCAGTATAATTTTTGTAAAAAATAGTAACTATGCAATATGCAATCAAATCAAATCCGAAATTATGCATGTATATTTTAATCTTTTTATTTTAAAATGAGTATTAGTAACTATTAATTTCAAAAAAATTTCTCTGATACAAAATATACAAAACTGGCTGCACTAACGAAATGTAACTATTTCACAGCAATAAAAACACTATTTTTAAACAAAATCAAAAAATCAATAAAAAAAAAAAAAAAAAAAAAAAAACAGCGATCGAACCAATCTTTCACTTAATAAAAAAAAAAAACTACCGCAAACAAAGTTAAACCCGTAATGCATTTAAAGTTTTCATCCCAGAAAATTGCGGCTAATAATAAAAATATTCTTGAAGAAAATGAAATATTAAATAACATTCCACGAAAAAAAGCTTCCCTGGAAGAAATAATCCCTTAATCAGCATGGAAAAAAAAAAAGTTTCCACAATACCACGGAACAACAGCTAATTCGATTTTTTGGACAAACTCTTTCTGGCCACGAGAGTTTCGAAGATTTTGTAAGAATAAATGACAAAATGATTAATAATATGAAGCCCTGCCCATGATAAACGAACTCTTGGTGCTTTAATACCTCTCTCATTTAGAAGTTTGGGACATTTGCCAAGACAAATATGGTTCCTATCTTTAGCTGTTGAATCAGTGTCATTGCTTTTTTTATGTATTTCTGCGAGCTCTTTCAATTTAAGAAATTCTGCTCGGTCACATATTTTAGATTGACAGAGTATGTATGACGGGAAACTTCAAATGTGTCTTTCTTATGACCTCCTACAAACCGTTCGTCTTGCTTTGATTTTTATATTTTATTACCGTGCGTAGAGTAATATTTTCTCTGGGATGATAAAATGTTTGGAACGCTTTTAGACTAAATTTAACCCCTTATCTACTGACACTGACGGATTTACAGGAAAAACGCTCTATTTTTAAACATAAAATGTTAATCTTCAGTGATTTTTAAACTGAGAGAAATACAACTTTGTTTCGTTTAATTCCCGTTGCATTAGAGCAACAAAATGGGTTAAAAGCAATAAGTCTCGCATTTTGCACGTTTTGATGCTAGTTGATGTCTTCCCAGAATTACACAATGACTGTTGACAACATATATTTAAAATCGAAGAATAGTTGAGAGCGACGCTCGTATTGCTGATCTTTGAAAGTGGTTGATGTTTTCTAAATGTTTGTTATCACTTGCAATCGTATAAAAACACATAATTTGTTGCACAATAACACAGTTTACATAAAAAATAAAAACTATCATACAAAAAAATTGCTAGATTCCATATAAGAAATACATTTTTCTTTACAAAATTCATTGATTGATTGATTATTCTATTAACATCGCCGTAAGAAGCGACACACGGGCTATAGACGACGGACCTCGCAATTTCGAATCTCAGTCAAGTGATGCAACGACATCTGAGCTGGCACTTTTTTCTCAATTTCTAAACAAAAACTAACTATGGAATCACTTCACTTCTAAGACATGTTGCGGTCTCTGACGATGGCTTTAGAAAATCTAAAACCATCGTCACCCAAATCCAACTTCGAGACAACAGCCTCCTTTTCCACAAAACGCAAATATCGAGATTCGATTATATCACCTGCAAACCAACAAGCTTTCAATTTGGCTAATCTATTCGTCCAGTCTAATAATTTTTCAAGTTGCACGTCTACCGGTAGAATTTAATCTTTTCACACATATCTGAAGTGAGATACTCAAGAGATGAATAAATTTTACACATGATTAATGATTTCGTAGGAATAGAAACTGGTGTGAAATTAATTCCACCTAGTTTCTAAAATATACCTTCGTAAGTCACGAAGTTTGAATATTTTAAGTTAGTGAATCTTAAGTAAAACATGAGAGCTCAGGGATTCCTTTAACCTTAAATAACTAAACTTTCGTCTAAATAGACAACCGACCACGACCAGTTTTGCTAATTGGAGATATTCTCGAGTTACGCTCAAACCATCTCACTCACAATACTTTTATAACCAGACCAATGAGTTATACTCGTAAGCACAACTTCACACTTGTTATTTATCAATATTTGGCCTAATCATTCGTTTAACAGTCGAATGTGAATGGTTAAGTGCAGAAGTTTGCGACAATCCATCAAAATAAATATTAAAGATATTTCGATAATGAAGTCCATAGAAGACACACGACTAACAATGCGGCAAAGAAACCACAATTTGTACTTTCTGTCCACCTACGAAATGTAGAATGACAAAATATGTATGCAACTACAGCAGCAAGGCGGAGAGTACACTTTAACATCATCCAAGAATACAAACGCTGATTTTTACCACTTTCCTCTTTTATAATCGATGTATTTTTTATATTTTTCTTAAATTAAGTTAGTTTGTTTTTAATTTGTAGCCAATGAATCGAATGATTAGTTATTGAGTAACACTGATTTAAGTTCGGTTTTCTAGGGTTTGTACAGCTGAGAGTTGAACAATGTCGTATACATTTTCAGTGGACGATTTTATTTTTTTGCTGTGTAATTCACTGAAAGGATCTTCTCTACCCATGTTCTCCTGTGAATGGATACCTAAGTCAGACAATACATTAAATAAAGTGAGCGACTACTCATTTAATTTAGAATAAGATATATTTTGTTGAGGAATAATTTAATTTACACTGAGTTATAGATGAGATAATTGCTTTACATTATTTGTTTTACATTCTAATGACGTCATTGCGATATGACCGAATACGTCTGTATTAAGGCACAACTCTCACTAGTAAGTCCAGGCTTTACATACATTCCAAGAAATATAATAAAACATTACTATCGCCACGACCACCACTTTAGCGTGATCTTGGTTCTGTTGGCGTGCTGATGGAGGATTTTAGGGAGTTGCACGCGACTAACAAGGCTTCAAAATATATTCGTAAGCACAAACATCTTGTTCTACTTTTCCTATTCCTTATCAGTAGAAATAAGATCTGTTAAAAATAAAATACAGCCAAACTTATCATCACTTTTACTAATCGATTAAATAATGTTTATCTTTACCACTCTATGTACAATATCTATCGAAAATTGTATGCTTTTTAATACAGTGCTCGATTCATTCAAACTTTTTTATGAACATTGCATTTGCTCATCTAAAACCAATCAGTTAATAAGTTTCAAAGTGGCTATTCAGAATGAATATTAGCAAAACTTCAAAAAATGTTATCGATTTACATGTAATGCTCAATCACAGACCGAAGGACTTTAATTGTGAGTTATAAAAATCACACTACAGCTACTCGCTACAACTTCCAATTAATATGATTGATTTACGTCTCAATTCTGAATCATGATCAAGTGACGCGGAAAGCAATTAAGATATTCCTTCATTCTTTGAAAGCTGCCTTGCCAAGCTACGTTAAAGCTTTGGGGGAATGATTGGTTTAAACATGCAACAATTCCATACTTCCCATTCAGAAGAATTGGATATCGAACTCGCAACCCACAAATGCGTTTCAAATTCGGCGAGGCGAAACACACTTCACATATCGATTCATAAAAGTTTGACCAGTTCAAGGCAAAGAAATTCTTTACTACAAAATCCAACAAAACCATATTGAGTGCAATTCTAAAAATGATCCATGTTTCATATTTATTTAATGCCCATAAATTCCAAAGGCTTAAATATAAATTATTATCTCCATACAAGAAGTTTTAGTTCTAAATTTTGCTTTTGTAATAGAATTTGAGAATAACATAACACGATATTTCATTCCCTTGATTTGATTTAACAATTCATTCAAAATATACTACAAAAGTAAGAGAATTATATTTATGATCTATAAATGTGACTTTTACACTGTTCCAAATAAATTATACCCGTATTTTATTAATGCACAAACTTCACAATGGATCTGAAAAATACGGTCTGGTCCATGACCTTTGTAAGTTAGTTTGGCTTCGTAATGAAAAGAAAGGCAATGATATATTTTTTCACAGATAAAATCCTTTCATATACATAACATTCGCAATATATTATAGAAAGTGTATTTGTAATAACAATAGTTTTCATCGAGACATCTTTGAAATTTGAACAAAAAAAAAAGAATTCAAACATTTACTTATTTTGCGAGAGTTTCATTTTCCTTTGAATGTGTCGTTACCAAATATATTCTACATACAAAGAAACGCGAAATTTTAAGAATTTAATGATTCGTTATAAAAATTAAGAATAAATTTTTACAATATACAGTCAATAAAATCCACTGTTCATTTTGTATAATACACAAAATTTATTCAAAATTCGTCCAACGTTTTAATGTTCGTAAGTTATTTTTTTTAAAACATCACAAAACATAAATTTTTAAGAGCTGTGAAAATAATTTTTGATGCATGGATTTTTGAATACATTTTTTTACCTGCAGTTTCCAAACAGTTTTAATAATTAACTTTCCATTAACTGAAATCTTCAGAAAAATCGTCATTAACACTTTGTTAACTATTAATCAAAGAAAAAGAAACACACACAAATAAAACAAAAAAAAAAAAAAAAAAAAAAATTCTTTGTGCTTCATTCCATGATACGATAGCGGAAAGGTTAAACTATGTAGCGCAAAGAATACTCTTCAACTTCTTTGAGTTCAATAAAAAGAAACCTTTTTATGCACAGTAGTCGAGAGAAATCATTAAAGCACTTTTTAAAGAAAACGTTCTCTTACGTACAGTTTATTTTAGTCTCCCTAAACAAAAGGCCATGCAAATACAGCCAGAGAAACAAATTTTTCCTTCTAATGTACATTGAAGACGATGGGAGAAAAAGTTTCTTTGAAAGTTTCGCAGTTGAATTGTATAGCACAGTTGATCGTTTTTTACCCATAAACCCTTTTCCGAAAAATGCCCCAAACCACAGAACAAACGGTAAAAAAAAGTTTTACAAGAATTGAAACTGAATTCTGTATAGCCAAGATTTTTCTTCATTTGCATTTGATTCTTTCTATAAGATAAATAATAGTATCGAAGCATGAAAGCATTTACATTTTGTAGCTATAATTGAGCATTTACATTTTGTAGCTTATTTAAATCTCAAATACTTATTTTTTTTAAAAATATTTTAAATTGTTTACTCGAATATTTATTCTATTTTTAACAAAGAAATAAGCGAAATGAATTGAAAGTTTCTTCTGTAAGCAAAATCTTTTGAAAATTCATAATCTTAATTATTTATTACATTAAATAATAAAAACTTCAGAGTTAAAAAGTTTCTATAAGCTAAAGGGGGAAATAGTTGAAGATTTTAATGTTGACTATTTCGTAACAAAACAAAATTAAAAAAAAACTTCAAAAGAAAAGATATTTCACCCTCTCCCTGAAATTTTGACATTTTAAAAGTAAATATAGTACGAATTTATGTTTTGTCTCGTATGACTTCAGCGACAGAAAAGTAAAAAGAGGAAAGAAATCTGGCATTTATTTGAACTCAGCAACTAACTGGAGAGCATAAGTTAAAAATACATCTAGTTTTGTTTCGTTTCCACGAAATTTGGCTTTGGTTATTTAAAAAAACAAAATCATTTATTTCTGAAAGTTCGGATTATTTATAAATCTGTCGTAAAAATATCATGGGAATTTACATCAGAGTTTAGCATTTTAAACCAATATATTTTCAAAAAATAAAACAAAACGAAAATTTACAAACTTCAAAAAATTACTTAGCGACTGTGTGTCAATTTAAACCTGATATTTAATTTTCAAGCTTACGACTTTCTGTCCCTGTAACTCGGAATTAATACGCTAATTGCTTCACATTTGCCAAGATATAGTTTAGATCGTTGTAAATTTTATTTAAATAACTATAGATTTTCTTATTAAACAAAACTTACAAAAAAGTCTCTATTAAACAAAGATTGCTAATTTTGATAAAATTCTAGTTTACTTGTAAAAGAAAAAATAAATCAGAGAGCAAAATCAAATTCAGAAACAGTTTTATATTATTAGTTTATATTAACCTTTTAGCTACCTCTCACTTTAAAAGGAAACATAAGCCAACAGTTTAAGTTGGGGACGAAATCTAGCGGATAATCCAGAACTCTTCAAACACCTTATTTTGACTTCCTCACTGAATGTAAATCTACTTTATTAGTAAATCTACTTTATTAGTAATCTATTTCTTATTTTAACCAGTATATATGCCTCCACATACACACACATACACTTTCCTTTTAATCAATCAATATCTTAAAATTACTACTGACGCCTTCAGAATCCGAAAACTTACAAAATTCAGTTAAAAAAGAACCATTTTTTTTTTTTCCCTTTCTCGCGTGAAAGGATTTTTATACCAAAATCACCCAATATAGCAAAAGACACGCGGTGAATTTTAAACAGTCTATATGGTACAGCCCCAATAAACACTTATTCAATAAGTATTCTGTTTTCTCTACAAGCAACAAGTACCTTTATTGGATTTTGAAATATTTACAACAATAAGAAAGACGGTAAAAACAGTAAAAGAAAAAAAGCATTCGTGGAAACCGAGTTATTCATTGCGTCCGCAACAAACACATAAAGAAGAAGCACGTACATCTATAAAGCAGTCTTACGTATTTATTGCAGACATGGCAAACTTGTAAGAAAGAAGCACGTACGTAGAAACCCTATCGCAAGAGTTGAGTAGAACCCAGGACGTTCGATAAAAACAGTGGCAAGAGTTGTCTTAGAAACCAATGCTGTGGTATTGTTTGAGATACTGAAACATTTAACATTTACTATTCTACCGGAAAAACAACGAAAAAAATCTGAAAATTACGGGTAATAAAAGAAACTAAACTTTTTCTTATTTATCTCTGAATTAGTAACGTACGTCAATGTGATGGGATGTAGGTGAGGAATGGTTGCAGGTATTTTTCTATATTTTTCTTTTCACCATCACCGTTTCTTCAGAGTTACTGTAAAATGTAGGGTAATACTTTAAAAGTTTTAGAGCATGAAATAAATAATTGTATATTTCAAAACAGTTTTCACGGAAAAAGTTATGAATAATTATATGTGTGTGATGTACTTTCTTTTTATGAAAGAATACAAAAAAAAATCTAAGATTAGAATTGAGGAAGAAAAATAACTTCTTCAAAATTTTCAAGACTCCGTAACTTTTAAAAAAAAATTACTGGTAACAAAAACATTAGCATGTCCCTATAAAAATTATAAAACATAATTCTAAACTTCGTGAATATAAAAAGGTTAATACAGTTACGTAACATTTAGAAAACTTTATCGCAATGAAATATTTAACTTCTTTTCTGACAGGCAATGTGTGCTGGATTATTCAGTCCAGAAAGCGTAGTATTATTTAAGTAAACGTTTAACTAGAGCTATGTAACGTGTTAGTGGTGACAGAACTCGTAATTCAAAACTTGGTCCACGATAGTCCTGAATTGTACTTCATTTAAAACTTAGAGCACGTCACATGAAGTCATTTAAACCCTACTATACTTAACCGTGCAAACAACTCCCGTTATTTTATGAGAGTCTATAAAACATTTATTCTCCAGTCACCATATTCCCCTACTGTGCACCAAGGAATAATAAGTATTCTATAAACTGAAACATTTTGTACTATTCGTTAATTAGAATAGGGAAAAAAATTAATTGAATTCACGGCATATTAAAACCAAGTGATCTGTTTTTACTAATTAAACCAATAAACCGTATATTTTCTCCAATACTTAAAAACTACCAAAAAATAAACATTTTTAAAACCGCAACGCATCGATCGAAGTTGTCTCTACATTGATTTGTTACCAAAAAAAAGACAAAAACGACATTTTATTTTTAAAAAAGCGCTGCCAAAAGGATCACGCAAAAAATAATGTTTTTCCATCGAAACACCCCCCTATGTTGGAAGGAAAAGACGAATGCCAGTCTTTTCTTATGGAAGGCTCAAAGGCAAAGCCGAAAGTAAATGGATTGTCTGATAGCATCCTCAAGCCCCTCCCCCAGGAAAACAGAAAATAGCACTTAGCTTTCCTACGCAATAGGTTCGGTGCCTTTTGAGTTCATTAGAAAATCAGGAGATTATCATGAATGAAATGATGAACAATGCACAGAAGATGAATGATAATTTCTACAAAAGAGAAAAAGAACTAGATTTTGTAAAAGAAAATAGCATTGTTCAAAGAATGATTCAGCTTTGACTATTCATTTCATGAAGTTTTTAAAAGTAGCAACACTTGTAAAAATATTTACAAGATTGTTAATTTTTATTTATTTTTTTCGGGTGAAGCAGATGTCATTTAATGTGTTTTCTATATCCGTTAATTTATAAATACGTAAAGTTCATTCGTAACACCCAACTACATAATCAACACGCAAGCGTATTCAACACCCTTAAGCTGTATGCAAAGCCTTATGAATAAAAACTTGAAATTCATACGCATAGTAAATTTCAAAAAATTATGCAGTTCAATTAAAACCCATACTGTTAGCTTATAATTTACCAAACTTCGTTAAACTTGTTTGAACAATGAAATTTTAAAAGATACAAAAGAAACTAAAATAAAAAGAACATAATGCGTTGTCGTTTGTTAGATTCAAAAAACATTTCCCCCTAACTTTATGATTTCACATACCTGATAAGATCTGAGTAATATTTCAATTCATGTTAATGTTATAAAATTGAGGGGGGGGGGAGGGAAGCACATTCTAATGAGGTACATCATTTCACAAAACTAATACAAAAAAAAATCGTAACATTGTATTCCCTCTATAATCCAGAGTTTTACCTTTCCGGCCCAGTCAGAAATCCGACAATGCTACACACGATAAACTTTACAGATGTTATTTTATGTCTTCTACGTCAACGGGAGACGTGATTGTTTATTAACGCCAAACTGAGAAGCAACACAAAAGCTATTAGCGACGGTCCTCTTCATTTTGAGCCTCAGTTAAGTGACAAGGACGACACCTGAGCTGGCACCTCCCTCTTCAATCATCCACATCACGCCCCAGGAGGATTTGGAGTCCCGACAGATTTAACGTGTATCACCTCCTCTACACGGCGGGTCTTTAGTGGTATTGGGATTCAAACCAACGACTCGACGAAAAGAATGCCGGCCCCAAGTCCGTGGCCATGACCCCTAGGTTACCGCGACCTTCGACTTCAATGGAATAATGTAGGATATCAATACAAAACAGTACATTTTTTTGTGTTTTTAGAGTGTACTGTGTTAAATTTTGTAAAATAATACATAGCTTTTGATGTTAAAATGCGTTATTATTGAGAGATTTTCCAAAAATCCGGCCGTGCTCTGGTCAGATATCTGCCGGATTATACCGTATTTATAATTTGTTAAGTGGAAATGGAACAAATTTTCAATTACGAAAAACAACGAAAAAAGATTTAAAAAATTTCAAAAGAATAATCGAAATACATTAATTTTTGCAAATTAGTATATTATGATATTTGCTGATAATTAAGTGTAAACATAAATCTATTAAATAACTTAACATTTCGATCATTGAGAAAATTATAATGACCAACTCCACTTTCCAAAGAAAATTTTATATTCATTAGCATATTTTGCAGCATTTCATTTAAAATCTCTTCATCCATCTTTATGTTAATGCGGGATAGAACACACACACACACACACACACACACATATATATATATATATAAATATATACGAAATTCCTCTTTGAAATGTGAAATTTTTGCCATATGTTGCTAAGAAATTCATCATAAAACAGAAACTAAATCCCATAGAGACTTTTCAGCCGTATGCGCATAATCCTATTAAACATTAAGGCGCTTTAATTATGTAAAAATATAAAAACAACATGTCTATTTTATCTCTTTAGTAAGATGCTGATGCTAAGTAAATTCTGCGTGTTTCATATTTTCCCACCAGCAATTTCTGTCATACAAAAGACACACATGATACTACCCAATTACTTTTTACAAAATTAAAAACTTTTTTTTTCATCAAAAATTTTAAGTTACCCGATATTAAATTTCTATTATTTGCAAATTACTGAAATATTTTTATTTTATGATCCTTAACAATCTACTCTGTCATTTCTTTATGCAATAAAAAACTTCAGTCCTTAAATGCAAGAGTGCAGAGAAGATAAGAAATTAAGGCTAAAAATACAAGGCATCGAGGCTAAAAATTTGGACTGTTTTATACTAGTAAGTAATTATAGTTTATTATATATATTTTTTGTACTCTAAGGACTTAAGCATATTATAATATTATTTTTAATGTCAGCTTTAAAATGTTTTTACTTAACTGTAAAAATTTTAATAATGTGCTGAAATATATTATTTTGCGCTAGTTACTCCCCTAGACTTATGCACAGATTTTAAAGGCTTATGCAGAAGAAAAGAATAATAACTTAACCTTTTATAGGTTCAATTTTTTTCTAATACTAGTACATTAAAATATTTATTGGATTGAGAGTGATTTAGGGAAAGAAATTCATTTAACTAATCAGATTAATTTAAATTTTGTTTTTTTTAAAACTCTTTTTTTTTTTTTTTTTTTTTTTGTGGGAAATATAATTATACCACCGACCACTGGGTGCTATTTAAAAATCACTTTATGATTTTTATTACTTTTAATGTAGCACTACATTAAAAGAAAAAGATTTTTAAAATATCTTCTTCCTCCGACAATCACCTTTATTGTTAAAAAATTGATGAAGTTGGTGGAAGTATACTTCACACGGCCTAAGAAAGGGTTAAAATTACAGCCCAAGTAGCAATTGTGAACTTGTATTTTTGATTAACTTTTATATTAGTCTCACTTCAAGTTATCCATTTTAAAACGAATATATATTTCTGTGACAATAATCGGTGATAAAAAGTGAATTACATGCATAACATTTAATATATTCCATCATACACAAGACAAACTGTCTAAACTGAAAAAAAGCATGGAAATGATGTTTGTGACTTGTTATGTTAAATTATTTATCGTGATAAAAGACAGATTTTTAATGCTGAATCAAATGCCATTTTATTTCGAGAGGTATTATGACCGAACTGGATAATATCCCGGCGAACAAATTTTACACTCGTCAAAGCTTGATTCTTACAAAACACATTAAAAGAATACGGTTTCAACGGATAAATTGTGATTAAAATGTAATTAATTCAATGCCACATTTCCCACGGAAAAAACAAAGACAACACTCATCTCGAATCTTCGTTATGAAGAATAAATACAACAGCCATCTTCATTGAAATATAAAGACGCTAAAAACAATTTATTTTTCATTTAACTAAATACACTATTGTCAATTTTAATGAATATATTAATAATATAGAATTATTATTGAGTAAACGACATATATTTTCCGATAATAATTTCATTTAGCGAAATTAATTGAATTGCGTATTATAAGTTCGCATATGAACATGTATAGGAAATCGATACTTTAGTATGATTAATTTTTTTGTACCTGTTCTCTTCAGAATACAAATTCATTTTTTTTTTTATTTAGGTTCAACGAGCAATTATTTCATCCATATTGTTTGCGAAAAAAAAGAGAATAATGATTTACTAACAAAGAGACAACTACAATTTCTCAAAGTTCCAACATGGAGGTCCAACAACAGTAACAGCCTATCGTGTCGCATTTTATAAGACATTAATTTAATAATAATATTATTTTTCTATTATGAATCTAAAGGGGATTTCTGATTTTTAATTTTAATCAACCGATTCATTTCGAAAGAATGTAGATTATTTCTACGATATCTCTCTTTTAACGAAATAATTCTAAAAATAGAGAAAGCAAAAGTGCGCTCCAAAGGCACCCGCACATTTTCTTGGCACTCCTTCGTTCTTACGCCCTCAAGTCGCATCTCGCCACGTTTAAAAGAAGTAAATCAATAAAAATAAAGCCTCAACTCTTGAAGGTTGTCAGGGACCCCACCGAGACAGTTAGTTACATCCCACATTTTTCTAATCAAAGAACGAAACATTCAAAATGTCGAAGATTCTAGTTTCAGAAAGATAACTATCATCGTAACTCTAAACTCAACCCAAGCTGTTTCTGCTCTTTGAAAACTGGAATAAAAAAAATAACCCGGGAGCGACAGATTTTCTCAGAGCCGTTTTGGAGACGCTTCCTGGATTCTATTTTGCGCATCTTCAGTGTCTCGAACGCGATGCTTTGTCTGAAGGTAAATAATTGTTTTTGAAAACAGTCTACTGCTATTTTAATCACGGTACGACACCTTTCGAACTGCTTCCTTACCGGCTTTTAAACTTTACATAGGATTTTTGCACCCAACCGTAGAATTTCGAAGCACAACCGGAAGAGACAGCATTGCTTCAACAATACTCTGTCGTGAGTGTGAAGAGAAATTAGAAGAACTTACAGACTATCACAGCTGTGAACTAAGCTACTTCAAATAAGCAACCGAAAAGCTATATCATATACTCCTATTGAATGATGAAGGCGTGAAAAAAGAAAGGTGCCAAGAGATGTGGGGGAGAGGGAATATGAATGGGACGTATTGTTAGCATTCACTAAAATAACCACAAAACAAATTCAAGTCATGTATTGTTTGCAAGTGTAAAAAATGCTTATAACTTTTTTTTGTATCAGGGAAAAGATGCTTATGAGATTTTATTTCTGTACTAGAAAAGGTGGGTGTTTTTTTTTTTTATTTAACTTTTTACGAGCATAAAAAATTAAAATTAATGTAAGCTAATACCATATAAAATTCAGTTTACCAAAAAGTAACAGCTTATATCCATAGCTAATCAGAAAAAAAAAATAATAACCGTAATGATAAAAAACATACATAAAGCCTATTTTCAAAAAAGTGCATGAGGGTATCAAATACTAATTATGTTTTTAATAAAGAGCGTTCACAAAAGGAAGCACGAACATTTAAAAAGACCACGTACGAAGAAGCAGAATTCAATCTTTAAGACTAAAACCATATGTATATATTATAATAAGATCGGTAATAAATTCACTTCCCTCAAAGATTCCTTACCCACGCATTACGGTTGATTCGTACCATATTACACTCAAATAAACTAAAACCATAAAATGTTAGTTTGCGTTTAATTCCATTCAAAACATTTATTTTCCTCCTCTTCCTGCGACTCCTGACAGATTGTTAGTTATTCTTAAGTGCAAAAAATTGGTAAATGTAACAAATGTGTATAAGTAAGTGCATTGTTTCTCTTAATGTGAGTTGCCTTTCATACTCACTTTAACAGCATTTTTTAATGTTGACAAATCAAGCATCATAATCTTTGTAAAATGGTTACGTACTTAACAACTTTAAGAAATATTCTACGCTGTATTTAATTAGAAATTTTGAAACAAAGAGAAATGTATTTTCCTTACTACTAACTCTTAAAAAAAGTGCCATTTTCAAATCATGACGCGCAAAATAACGCTTAATATTTTTTTTATGGTAAAGTAAATATTTTTAGATAAGAATGTTAAATCTTGATATGTTGAAACCAAGCAAAATTAGAGAGCTTCATTAATTTGAATTACTAGCACGCTCTTAACTGTAGCTCGCCCATTTGGGGTCACAAGGGAATACAGAGCAATAAACCCTCCAGTTAAAGCGTATTCAAACACGAAAGGCACCTCTCAATTGTGTATTTACTCCAAAATAGATTTACAATAATATGTACTGAATTACCAATTCCGGGAGACTTTCACATTTTGCCCACAACCTTATGCTGCTTTACAGAAGCTATAACTAGAATGACTTTAATATACCCATAATTTTAGACGATTCCTGTAAACAATGTTCTTTTACCATATATAAGCTCAATGGAGAACCAAACATCTTCACCATTAAACAAAAAGATTAATTTATAATCAATAAATAAGTTAGTTACATAATAAAAAATTACTGGTCTAAGATTTTTAAAGAGAATACTTTATTCAAAATTCGAGTAATAAACCTGCATTACGAATAAACATCATTCAACACGCTTTTGGGATTTTAACATAGATAAAATTTCAACGTCGAATTACAATTAGACTTATATTTTAAAGCTGATTTTTTTCTTCCTGGAAAATATCGAAACAAAACACCAATTCACAATGATTTGGCAGCTATGTTTTGATAAATCAATACCAAAGTAAAAAAAAAATGACCTTGGTAAATTTTGATTGACACTTAAAAGATATTAAAACCAGTACCAGTCTTTAAAAAGGAAATATCATTACATTAGTAGCTGAGCAATATTTTTTATGCATAGTCAATGTCACCAAAGACTAATCGAGAAACTTTAGCTTTAACAAAGTTTAATATTCAATACGCAAATCGAAAATATAAGTGTTTCTTGTATTGGCGATGAGATTAATCTACATTCTGATTGAATATTCCAGGAAATTTCTCTTGTACGAGAAAATTTAGCAAAAAAAAAAAAAAAAATAGTTTACTGTAAATGTCAAAGCGTTGACAAGTTTCTAATTTTATGCTAGGCACGTTTTTTTAACGTTTCGAAAACTCTTATCTAAACGAGATGCAGTTCATTTACATTAGTCAGATAAGACTAAACGAGCCCAGTAAACAAATGCCTTGATAAACAGAATTATTTTATTCTTATAATTCCAACTAGAATAATTATCAAGTATACCAAATTCATTTCAAATGTTTCGTTTAAAATAAACAAAAACTCAGATTACAGTTAGAAACTCCACACTATGCGTCATTTTCATTAAGCGAACTGATAAGCAAAATTCTGATCACAAACACACACATGTAGAGGAACAGAATTGATTGAAATATTCAGATTACATTTCTAAACAATTATATTACATAATTCTTCGTGACAATTCATATTTGAAACATAAAAAATAAATTAAAAATCTGAGTAATATGATACTTAAAAATGAGTATTCATATGAAAATATATCTCTTTAAAAATCTATCTCCATTCCCTAACACAGTCGATTCGTTTTTTTATTAAATAAAAAAAATCAAATACATGCTTTGTGTATTTTAATCTAATTCTTAAAATTCGAAATTTTATTATTTGATTATATTTGTCTAATTAATGTTGTGCTGGAGTTACAAAAAAGTTTACAGATAAATTTATATACTGAATATTTCCTTTCATTTCCATACCGCGCATCAATCATAATGAGACTAGAATCCACGATTTTCGACGGCAAGCTAATTGTTATTTAAATAAAATGCTATATTTCAAACCTGAGTTCACTTCAGTATGACCAGTGCATCTTCTCTACCAAACATGTCATGCTATGATTTCATTTAAATTACAACAGCATCTTAAACCTCAACGATGTAAGGCGAGAATGAAAATTTGAATAAAGAATACAAAGCGACCTTCAAACGACGCTTTACATTAAAAAAAATTATACGAATGTGTAAGCATCTAAGCTTTATGGCCTATGAAATGGTCTATTACATGCCTAATATTATCCATTCTTTGCACCTATTTTTTTTTTTTTTTTTTAAATCCACCACGAATCCAGTATTTTTTTTTAAAAAAAGGTGTCCTCATAAAAATGCAGTTTATCTTTAGAATTCGATGCACTTACTTTACACGGATCTTTTGAAACGCTCAGAAAGGGTGTGAAAAGTGTCATGGTTGTGGAAGTCTAAAAGCGAAAGAGCTTGACCAAGGACTGACAAGAATATCAGGCGCACAATAGCGAAAAGCTTAATTAAGTGAATGGCTGAATGAATGGACGGTTGGAAATTCCAGGCAGTCATGCAATCTTTACAAGGTCGTGTTCCAATAGTGTAAATGGGTTGCTGAATATTATCAACGATGATGGGCTTCAATATGTCATACTGAGAACGGCCATTGGGAAAAGAAAAAAAAAAAGATAATGTTAAAACCGAGCAAGGCCAAGAAAGCTTTTTATTCGTTTTATCGCATGATAAAACGATTTCTAAGTGTGTTTGTGAATTACTTTTTGAAGGATGCTGTAGCATTGGAAAAAAAATACATAGAATCACAATAAGTTAATCGTAATACACGAAAGAACTAATAAGGAAATCATAAATTATACCATTATTATGAATTTAAGTATATTTTGAAAAGAAATATCCACTAGCAATATTTCACTGAAAAAAATTTATTGCTGAAATTGTGACATTCACCTACTCGTTATTATGTCTTCACTAGCCTCGGGGACTTTTGGTAATTTAAATTACATAAAATTACAATTTCTTCCCAACCCAAATGAAATAGGTTAATTAGATGGAAGATAATAAGTGTAGTGAATTGAATAAGAGGTAGTGATATATAAGCGATATAAAAATGGAATGAAACAGGATAGTGGATAGCGACAAGTTGATATATAAATATATAATTGTAGATAACATTGAATCATCGTAATTAATCTTTTGGATTGAAGCGACTCTTGGTTTAAGTACTTCAATTCGAATTTGCTGTAATCAAAAAGTGCTTGTACAAAACAAGTGATTTGGTAAGTTAAGACTTTATTATAAGTATATGAACTAAGATTGACCGAGTTAAGAGGGATTCAAGACAATAAACTTACTTATTCTTTAATAGTTAATAAAGTTTTCTCCCTCCTGTTTTTATGAACTTTAATAGGAGTTTGAACTTATTGATCCAATAGACTATAATGACAAGAGTTAAATAATGAAGAAAACTAGTCACAAAATTTTATTAAGAAATTTTCCTTTCATTAAGCTTTTCATAAGAGTAGTACATAAAATAAATATTCAAATTTATTTTTATTCAAAAAAAGGAGGGGGGAATATATTTGTACACCCCAAGTATGTTTTTAAGAAAAACACATTTTGTGTGTGTGTTTCTTTTAATCCCTTTTCTTCAAAACCTAATCTAATCGCACCTTTCATTTTTCGTCGCATCTAACACTGAAGGTTTTATAATTTAAAACATATGTATAAAATGTACGTAACATTGGAACTTGAGATATTGCAATTGTTTGAATGATTTGTGTGTTCTCCATATCATAACAAAAGAATTTTTTAAAAAATAATACAACTCCTTTTTCAAGCAACGCATTTCATCGTTTCTTAAGTCCTAATTTAAGCTTTCCCCCTTCCAGCATAATAAACACCACATCAACTCGCTTTCAACCTTTTAAAACATTAACAACAACAAAAAACTATGTAAACTATGTCTTATACTACCCTCCTCCCCTACCGTCCTAAAACTCAGAAATATTAGAATGCCAAAATGTATCAAATTTTCGCCAAGTCAAGAAACGCGCTTAGTTATAGCAGCCAAAAGAACGTCTTCTCTGATACTGTCACATAAACAAACGACTTAAAAAAAAACAATTCAAATAAAACTTGCTTGTCGCAGAAGAAAGCCAGAGAATAAATGGAGGTTCATTTATATTTTTTTTAATTGAGGAGGAAAAATCCCTTAAAATAAAAACACTTTACTCACGCTAAATGTACGCGGTTGATGTAGCCAAGTTGGCGCCTTAACCCTCCACCTACACTTCAGTGACGTCTGAAGCGAAGGGAACTGAGCCAAGTTGAACAAGGGGAAGGCAGAATGAAGTGGAATAACTTTTATAAGTGTCTGGAAGTTTCATTTTCGCCATAAGAACGCTTTTGCACGGTTAACTACTCCGCTTGTACCCATTCAAACATTATATTAGCATTTATTATCCATAAGCTTTTCGGACTTTTTGTCCCTTTATGACTGTCTCCACGATGTTACTCTAGTTGTAAGTGAAAGTTCGTCAAAAATTAAAAGTCCAATTTGAACCAAATGGCAAAATAATGTTCTTGCCTACTCAACAGATTGTCTCCTTTAAAAAACGAGGTATCTTTGTTGCACATTAGAGTATATTTCTTAAATATAAAGAGGGGGGGGGGGCGAGACATGATTCTAAAATTTTGTATATATAACAAGAAAAGTTTGAAAATTTAAGTATTTTAAAAACGCTTCGTAAGGGTTAAGAAATATGGGTAAACAAAAGCCCCAGGGTTTTCCACTGTATATGGCTTGTCTAAATTTTATCATAACTGCGTCTTTTTCTAAACGGCTGTTATACTCGAGTGGTCATAGTCGCGAACTTAGAGGATGGTTATGTTCTTGAGTTCGATTCCTGATTCCGCCAAAAACTATCGTGTAATATAATGGAGAGTGCTGCACGTTAAATGGAATTGAGTCTCAGTATATTCGCATAACGTGGTATGAAAGCTACAAGTTAATAAGCTCCAGGTACGGGCTCGTCATCTGACAGAAATGCAATATTAAGAGACCATTGCCAATAACTACTATGGTGTTGTAGTAATGCGATGGTAATAAATAACCAGACTCCTTCTTTTGAAATACACTTCCTACAATTTAATTCAAATTATCATTTCCAAAAATTACAGAATCTCAGGATTTATCGGAATACAATTCAATGGTAGATTTCCGTATAAAAACAAAGCATCATTACTATTCCTTCCATTTATAATCTTTTTTTCCCTCGAATTTGGAAGAGTAACCATTTTCTTTTCTTAAGTTTCACTGGAATCTTTTAATATACTAACAAAATTTAGAGACGCTATAATTTCAACACCAGAACACCACCTGCTGTATATTTTAATTTATTTTCGGATAAAAGTATTAAAATATCTATAAATTGATTGAAATAATACGCTTTTTCACGAAAATATTTACAGACGAAAGCAACATTCACCATGAAATCGTTTGGTTTGTTTAGACTGTCAAATACACGAGACATACGACTTCCGTAGCAAGACATGATAAAACTGCAATGTCAGGTGACAGGTGAAGTACGATTTCAATAGCTAAATGTCAATGTCATGTCACAAATGGCATGTGACCGATAAGAATTCCAAGTTATACAGTTTACGATCTACTTTTAGAATACATGATCCATGACATCAACCTCAAATATTATGATCCAGAAAGTATTTTAGTTTTCATTCTGAGTATTTGTTTTCAATATCACAAATGTATCAAATTTGAGAGGGAATTCTTTTATAATACTTCTCCAATTATAATCAAAATTTTGTGCATTCCATATATTCCAATTTCATCTTTTTATTTTAAAATCTAATTTCACTAAGGAGGACCAATAACTGGACAATGCAATTCAAAAATAATACATTTCCATTGATATGCAAGTCCATTCTATTAACATATACTAATACTACATATTGAGTTCCACTCGATAGAAAACATTCCAAGAGTGGAAAGCAATTTTTTAGGGCCGCCATATGTTCACATCCTTGGAAGCTCTCATCATAACCAGTTCATCGAGCAAAAACGTGCTAAAGCCGAGAGAAAAAACCACGACGTAGATACAAATGGAAGACGCATTGCTGCTTTTTTTCTTTTCCTGTTAGAGATAGAATGTACTCCCCTCTGTTTCGCTGATTAGACTTCAGCGACAGGATCGGACGCAACAAAAAGAAGAGGTCCATTGGATACATAAATAGAGGAAATGATGTATACACATAGCCTATTGTTCAATTCGCGACGATCGAGTCATCTGTTCCAATGCGTACTTGAACCTTATGATTGGCTAGTCGCTGAAGGCTTTTAATACGGTATCGATATAAGCAATGGCTAACAATTTAATTAATAATTTTATAAACTTAAGATAATTCTAAATAACTCTCAAACCGAAAGTTCTTGGGAGTTCAACCTTCTTTAGGGAGTTACGGGCATCATGACCCTGAAGATTCTTATGATATTTTTCTTTCCCATGGGGGTTGAATGTCATTGTTAAAGACGGGTGACGTGCCCCTGGGATATCCTAGCGATTCTTCCTATTTTCAACCGCTCATCTTGTCAAAGAATTAACCATCACCCACTTCCTTTTTTTTTTTCAAACATCTCACAATTATCTCTAGTCTAGCCTTGCATAGCCACATCAGGCTCTTATGACATTAAACTCCATCATCACACATCAAACTGAAAGTTACAAAATTAAGTATTTACTTAATAATATTTAAAATTACTTACACATATTTTATTCTCAAAACATAACTTTCAAAAGGAGCGTAGTACAGTAAATTATTTTAAGTTATTCATTTGTTTAAATTTATAATTTTAATTAAAACAAAGATGAGAGAGAGAGTATTAACGTAATTAATTTTATTTAAGTTTATGTGTGTAATTAAACTACATACATTAATTATATTAAAGCTACATTAAAATACATATTTTATTTTTGATAATATTACACAAACTTAAAAACTCATATACTGAGGTTAATTATATACTCCACGTTGAGAATAATTTTATTACAAAACAGCACAAAAATTAAAAAACTATTTTTTGCAAAACTAAAAATCCATTCAGCAAAAAATATGGTATAAATTGTTTGTAAAGAATGTCTGTTAAACCCTCTCTCTCTCTATATAAAAGTACATTAAACCGAAAAAAAAAGGTTAATAATGTAGATGAAAGAATTTTGATTCTTAACAGTGTTTAACTCACAATATCAACGGCTTGTTCTAGAGAAAGCTTTTTAATGCAAGAGGAAAGAAATTCTGAAAATGCCACTAAACTGCTTTTTTCAAGTAAAATAGATTTTCTGAAAATTTAAATACGGAGAGGGGTCTTCAGGACACCACTAACGAGGACTGTGACTGATTAGTCACTAAAAGTCAATATAATCACCATTTTTAGAGGCATACATATATTTTGAAAATATATACAACTTCTTTCATCATGATCCCAATTATTCGAGTAAGTAATACTTACACAGCTTTGCTTCAACATACATAGATGAACGCTTAAGATTCATAAAATATTACATATAATAATTAAACTATTCAATAAATACATCTAAAATTATATTAATTGCTACCGGGGGAAAATGACATGGCCTAAAAAAAAAGATTCCAATTCATTCAATATACTGTCAATAAGTGAAATAATACTAGCTTGGTAAAGCAAAATTATAAAAAAAGGACGAATATTTGCCAGACAGAAAAAGGAATTCTGATTGATATTGGACAGAAGCAATAGCTATATATATATATAACATGGACTCGAATGATTAACATCTCGGATTCCTCAGTGTATAACGATGACGATGTTAAGACTACAAGAGACAAAATATTTGCAAGAGCAAACGTGAATAGGACATCAAAATACTTAATTTGTCTCTAGATTAGATTTTGGAAAGATGAATCAAGTTCTTGTTTCACTAATCACATATGTTTCAATTTCTGAATACACTATGTACAAATAATTGTTTGGAATAATTCTATTTCTTGGATAATTCCATCTTCGCGCCTAAATATTCGCATGAGCATACTGTATTTTTCATATTTTTACATCATGCTACTTACAAAGATGGTACGTTACTACTTGGATAATATTAAAATGGAAAAGTAAGATAAAATTCTTACGTTTTCCTCAAAACAAAATTATACTTAATGAATAATGATTAAAATCTTGATTACTTTGAGAAGATCACGGTAAATAGAATTGTATGTGTTGGTTATGTGAAACAGTTTCTCTAGTTTATTAATAAAAAATAACTCTAAGATGTATGGAGAAAAAAGCAAAGTGATTAATCTAGTCTCATTTCCATTAGTACGTAAAGAAAGAGCAGATGAAATAGTTTTTTGTAATGGTGCAGCTAAAAACACATAAAATGTCTGCTCGGAATAAAGTAACAATTCTGATTTAAAATTCGAATCTGGATAAGACCTGAATATTTCCAACTCCATTATTGCGTAAAATTTGTAAGTTCTCAACTCTTTCTGTGTAAAATTTGCAAATTCCCAACTCTTTCTGTGTAAAATCTGTAAATTTCTAACGAGTCTTTCCAGTGGGAAAAAAAAAAAAAAAATGCTGAGGTATTTAATTCTCTACTCACTGTTCCAGGGGCTCCTTTTCTTTTTATATTTATTTTCTGTTATTTACTCTTAACTTTTTTCCCTTCCACCACATACCTCAAAATGCCTTTTCCCTCCCCACTCTTTCTTTTCCCCCTATCTCAGTTACCCCTTCCCAGGGATTTGATCCATCATCTGGGATTTTCTGTTGTTTTAACAATCGATTTGTATCTGCTGGAGAGACTGGAAGAAACCACTCTATCCTAACAATTTTTTTTTTTAAAAAAATTCAATTCATTATTAAATTCCTTTGTATCTAAGTAGCAGAAATTAAAACTTTTTTCTCCTTTCATTTTGAAAATAAATTCTAATCAGTTTTGAAGGGGAAAAAACCACCTTCATAACAGGGAAGATCGTTCATCACTTTTCTTAACCGAAACAAAAGTCGTTAAAAAAAAGTTATTTTAAATAGGATGTTTAAAAAAATGAAATAAAAATTAAAACAACTTCAATACACCAAATACGGATCTAAAAACGTGCGTTATGAATTTTTCGTTCGTTGAACTTCAAATGAAGCTCATATCGAAAGACTTTATTTTGTTTCTCAGCCGTTCTACAACTGCACAGTGATCTTTAGGTGATTGATCTCGTTATTTTGAAGCACAATGAGAAAACATTGCTGCTGACATATCTCTCTACTAACTTAGACAAATTAGAACTTTTAGTTCCATTCATGCGAAGCAATTCCAAAACACTACTTCTGACGAACAAGACACGTTTTCATCTGCTTTAATACAAAACTAACTCTCCTTCTTATTTAACTCGACGAACATTATTTAAAAGTTCAATTATTCTTAAATGAAAGTCAAAGTAATAGAAATTCACAACCAAAAGACGGAACAAATTTAAGAGTAAACTTTTTATTTTTTATCAAAATTATAAATATGCAGTATTTGCACATGCCTGTAATCTAGCTTAGAATAATAATTTAAAGTTATCTCTTATCCACTAGCTTGGGTTCGAATGAGTTTAATCCAAACATTGGCGGTTCGAGCGGGTATACCATCGCCTGCTCACTCTAGAAGATTCTTCTAACAGTCAGCTATCGATGCAAATACACACACGTCAACTACAACTACTCGCTATAATTCACTATTCTCTAACCGATAACTGTTTTCTATACAGTGAACGTAAATGTCTTCTAAAAACACAATTTTTAGGCACAGTCCAATATGCGTAAGAAAATTCTGGGAAGTTTAGTTTGAATCATAAAATTTAAATTTTTTTATTAAATTCAAATTTTGAAATTATAATTATGTTCAGTGAATAGAATATTACGTTCATAAGTTCCGTGCTTGTGCAAGAACACGATAAATTCCATTGTATACCATTAAGTGATGACTTCCATTTCTTTTAATTAAAAAAAACAGTGGAAATTATTTAAACTTGAGATAAAACAAGCTCTTTTTTCTTTGTCAAATACGTCTTAATAACCTTAACTTACCCCAAACACACATGATATTTTAAAAAAATTACCTTTACCTAATGCATATCAAACTGCTCTGACTTTATCCCACAAGAATTAATAAAGCAGTAGTATAAAAATATCTATATTTAATTTTACCTTTTCAGTACTCAACAGATAAAATTACTTGAAGAAAAAGGGCATTTAAACAAATGCAAAATTTAGTAATAGAATAACAGATGCAAATATAGTTCAATCCAATGAAACTGGAAAAAGCGTTCTGTCAAAAAGCAACATGTAAGACAATGGGGAAAGAGAATGGTTGAACAAAATTCGAGTCTTGTAATAAGATCGGGATGGTGTGGGGGTAGTCCCTGTTATTGAATGATCCTATCAGGAAAAAGAATAAGAAAGAGAAAATTTCATTTTCTTCATACCCATCTTTTAAACCTAAAATGGGAACTCTCTTTCTCTCCACAAGACCCTCCACGTAACAGGATTGAAGCACATTAAATTTGTCGCGGTCCCAAGTCCACCCATGGTGTGGTGTGGAGTGGAAGTTTGTAAAGGAAGATGTCAATTAGGGATCGTTCTCGTCACTTGATCAAGGCTCAAAATTACTAAGTCCGTTGCCAAAAGCCCTCGTGTTGCATTTAAGTTCGACGTTAATAAACAATCAATCAATAATAATAAAAAAACACTCTTTCCTCACATTTGTTTGGAATGTTTTGTAACATCATTCTCTTATGGGAGTGAACAAATTGCTTTTTGTATTTTTTGAAATGTCAGAGAGTGAAATGTACGGAAGTTTTAAATTAAATAATCACTCGGCACATAAGATCTCATCCAAGAAAGAAAAGAACACTTTCCTGAAAACTAAACATTTAAAAAGAAATGTTTCCTACAATAGCAGCAAAAAAAAGTTCACTTTTTATTAAGACTGTATAAATGTTCGTATTTTGGTCGCCATCAATCAATTTAAGGCTGTCTTCCATATAACCGGATTTCAGGACACTTTTTCGTATTCAAAAATGGTACAAAATCATAACATACTTAGACTATAAAGAACAGACAATTTCAACGTAATATTCATATGAAATTCAAACATTCCACATTTTTCTACAAAATACACGATATATTTTTCACCTTTTATACTCTAATGTTAAATAGATTTGAGCAACTTATCAGTTATATAGTGAAAAATGGAGTATCTACTTAATGTTTCAATGTTTTACGAATATGGAATAAAATGTATTGTGTTAAAATCATACAAAACATATAACTATTGTGATTTTTTTTTTCTTTCTAACATTTTTTTTTTTTTTTTTTTTAGGGTTGGGGGATTTTTTTTTCATTTTGAAGCTGCATATGCAGCTTCAAAATGAAAGTAAACCTATTAAATAAAAAGGTTTTATTTTACAGACAGAAACATTGCAAAGAAAGGTTGAAACAAAGACTAGAACTACTAAAAATTAAATTTTAAGGGAAGAAACATAATTTCTAGAACATAAGACAGCAAATTTGGTTATTTTAGTTCCTTTTTTTAAAAAATAAGTTTTTTCTAATTAAACATAATTTAAAGAAAATCTGTTTCATGAAAATATCGATTTCTATATATACTTGTTCTCAAAAAAGGCAATAAATTCGATCGGAACCTTTAATATTAGAAACCATAGCAATGAAGCCGCCAAACTATTCGTTTCCAGCTCTCCCCCATATAATCAATTTCGTAAACAACAACTGCTAATGGACAGCAAAGCGAGGTGGAGAGGTAATGATGAAAAAAGTCAATAAAGTACGTTGACATATTGCGAATGATCAACAGGCCCAAACTCCCCCCCCCCGAGGGGGAGGGGGTGTGCCAGGGCGATGATGAGAGTCGGGCAGGCAACCGCAGAGTCCACTGCTTGTCAAGATATGCCTCAGATGAAAGAAACACGTTTGAAAAATGGGTGCAATAAGAGGTGCCCTGAAAGAAAGTGCTCAAGCTAGGAGGACAGAGCTGGTGTGCTTCTCATGGGGGTAGGCATTTTGGGGGTGGAGATATTGCTACGGCACTTGGAATAGAGCTCGCCTGCTGAAAAGGCTTATTCAGATTGGGGATGAGAGAAATAATTATTGAGTGCTTTCGAAGCAATAATAGGGGAATTTCGATGTGATGTGTTCCGGGGGATTTAATACAACGGGTATTTGAAGAGCTTTCGCCTATTCCAGAAAGTAATAATGTGGTATTTTAAGGGAGTAAAGGGTAATCGATAGTTTGCCGCGAGAAATTAGCACTCGAGGAAGTTTTCTGAAGTTCTTATTTGATTTGTCGTCGTTTCTGGGTCTGTAAAGGATAGGAAGAGTCAAAATAAAGAAAGCACTTAAATAAAATAAAATATTTAATATCAACTCTTAACTCGAGATTCTTCACATGCAGGTGAAGTTTAATAGTTATCCACAACTAGCGAACAATATTCCACTATTTTAAAAACAAAGTAAAAAGATCGTTGGTTTAGGTTCAGTAATGATAAATTAAAACACAGAAACGAGATGATGCGTTTCAATAATGCGAGATGCGTTATTTTCAGAGATCTTATAAATTTATAATAGTAAATGCTTTGATGGAGTACCTGAACTGAAGTTTTCGTGACCATCAGAACGAAAATAATAGGTCTCTATTTCAGGTGAGAAATGGAACATTAGCAGAAATTGGTGAAACCTGAATACAATTCGATCTCGCATCATCCTGAATTCTTAGGCTATGCTATATATACACAACTCAATTCTGCAATGTAAGTAAATTTATTTTGCGATATAAAATGTGTGCATTCATCTAACATATGAGAAGGGAAAAACATAATTTACATATACTTCAGTATTACACATTTAAATTTAACACAATGCGCAAATTATGATTGTGAAAGTCAATTTTAAAATATCAAAAAAATGTAAAACTCCATCCAATAAATTTACCCATTGTAATACGTCTATATATGAAAACCAAATATAACTTTGAAATGATTATCCGACACATCAACTAATGAATAATCTGAAATAATGTTTAAATCCTGTTACCAAGTTTATCGTTATACGCTAGTAATTTGTAGGCAATAAAGTATACAATCAAAATGATTAATAATAACATAGCATACACTTAAAGTTGCACTGAATACGATTATAACTTGGACAAAATAACGAAAAATTACAGTACAATGCCAACTTAATACATTGTGGATTCATGGCACATAAAATAACGCGATGAAAACTTAACTTTTGCGCATTTAATGCTTTTAAATCCGAAAGATTTTTTTTTTTAATTCTAGAATAACAAGGTTCCATTGTAATACACGATAAATAAAAATAACACCCAAGTCACGATTAAGCGTGGTTCAGAGGGGGGATTCCAACCAAATATCTTTTGCAGAAGGTGAACCGTCTGAAGTAGAAATATGTCCCCCTCCATCCCTCGTCATTCCTTTCAAGAACGTTTAGAGATAAATGTACGACTTTGGACATACTTGGGAACGCCTATAAAAGCAGCGCCCTAGGCGAGGATCTTCAGCTTTTTTTAAGGGAATGGAACGTTACACTTTCTACAAAACGACGCCAACCTCGCTGTTGTAAATTTATTTTAGTTGTATATTCTGCAGATCTACAGTACATTATGATTCATGCGGAAATACAGAATGGAAGTATATTTTAAAAGTTCATTCATGTTCGCCCCAAGTTCAAATAATAAAGGTATTTTTCTTAGGAAGAATATTACAGTACTTTGATATGGTGGAAGAAGTACAAATGAATGAAGACTACTGGAATAGACTAGAATAGGGCTACTAAACAACTAAACTTCAAGCAACATTTTAATTTATAGAATAAAACAGGTACAGATGAGTGCAAATTTTACCGTAGTAACGAATAACTACACTTTGAGCTATATTTTTATTTCTAGAATAAAACATGAACAAATGAATGCAAACTAATGGGTTGTTAAAAAAATTAAGACTTCATGAAACACACACACACATTTTTGTTTAGTTAATAACTTAAATACATAATGTTTTTACGAATATACCATGGACTTTTATTTATCTATCATCAATAAATAGAGTCTACATTAAACATTTAATATATTTAAAAGAATATGATTATAAAATCAATCGTAAAGTATAATTCAAATTGTAAATATAATACAAATAGTGGCTATTAAATAACGAGACTGATGTTGCAACAGAAGAAGTACGCATGCCAAACGTCAGCGACTGACAACTATTTAGCGTGAAGCTTTCTCTTTCGAATGCAGTGCCTCTCGTTTCCGTAAGCAAATCCGTATACTCGTAGCCTTCGTTCGCATTAGTTACTTTTTGGGTTTCGCCGGAAAAAGGATAAGTGAGCGAAGAATTGTTTTGGAATTTCGCAAGAAACTTAGAAAAACTGCTACTGAAACTTATAATTTATTACAAGACGTGTATGACAATGAATGTTTATCGCGTGCACGTGTTTTTGAGTGGTTTAGGCGCTTTAAAGATGGCTGAGAAAACGTTAAAGGTGATTTACCGTCGAGTCGCCCTTCCACGTCAAAAAAGGATAGCAATATTGAAAAAAATCGGTAATCTTGTTCGATCTGACCGTCGGTTAAATATTCGTGCGATTGCTAAGACTGTAGGAATTGACATAAAATCCGCAAGACAATTTTATCCACTAATACAATGCGCAGGCTCATTCTACATTGTCCGTCAAAAGGTTTCTAGCCAAGTACAACATCCCAGCAATAGACTATCCTCGTCATTCACCGGATTTTGAGCCATGTGACTTCTATCTGTTTCCTAAGATGAAATCTGCATTAAAAGGAACAAGAATTGACTCCTTTGAAGCTGTAGAAGAGAAACGGCACGCGTCCTGAAGGAGAGTGCAGAAGACTTCCAGCACTGTTTTGAACAAAGGGAGATTCGCATGGAGCGTTGTAGGGATAGAGGTATATATATATATTGAAGGTGATAATAAGTAAATATGTTTGAAATCAAAATAAAATGTTTTACATAGTCAGTCTCGTTATTTAATAGCCAAACCTTTTAAAATAAAAACCTCCGTATCATCTCTAATGTTTAAAATGATGAGTTTTGGAATTAGTTGAAAAAATAAATTAGATACATCACTTTAGAGGAAGAGTATATAGGATGTCGGAAAAATAGACAAAACAACAAGCAATTCTACTCTGGTAAAATTCTATTTTAACACGAGTTTCAGCCAGACAAAAGAAGGAAAGAAACACGCATGAATAATCATATTATAAGATTTTAAATAATCCTATAACTAATAATAAAAGAGCAATAATGCAGTTTACTACTTATTCAAAGACAGTTCAATTCTAAGTGCGTGACTTACGAAGGATTTTCAATCACGTATTGGTAGTAAAATTTTGAAGTTTAAAAGTAATAAATAAAGCTATCGTAACAGAAATAATTTTCCATTGGGAGGAGAATACACCTTTGTTCATACCATTCACCTATTCTTGAAAGCTGATGGTTTCATCCAAGAATAAACCTTAAGCTTACTTCCTGTTTTTCAGATTTAACAAAAAAAAAAAAAGTTTTAATGCTTTTTTTCACAAAATATGAATTGACAGCAAACTGTTCTAAGATATAGCAGAGTACATTATCAGATTTTCCGTGAAAAGACTTATATTGCATCCCATTGCAAATTTATTACTTTATCGAAATTTCACAACAAATGTATTTGCTTTAACTATCATAATTGAACATAATTTAAATATCCTACAAAGACTGCCTTTCATTACTGTGCTCTTGCGCTATATCTTTGTTCAATATATCAAGCAGCAATAAATACAGAAATCCAATTGAAGACACGTAAGAACAAACCAAAACACTTCAATTATACTCACCAATGGATAGTTCAAAGTCGCTCCCCTCTTGAATCTCAATTAACTTATCAATTCTAAATTAGGATCAACTAATAAATTCTTAGCAAACCAATTCACTCGTATGATTCAATCGCTTCTTAGAAACAGCTGATTCCTATCCAAATACTTCAACTAGAATTCGCTTCAACCCACTTAACTAATAAAAGAGCGTCAATCCAAATAATAAATCTCTGTCAGAAAGTCACTATTCTGTATATCTCCCTTCATTTTCCTTTCAATCTATTTCATTTATATATCATTATCTTGAATTCACTTCAATTCTGTCTTCATCTGATTTACATAATCACACTTCATTTTGGTTGAGAAGATATTGTACTTTTATGCATTACACAAATGAGTATAAAGACCCCGTTTTTAGAAGAAAGAAAAACGCGAATTATCCAACGTCACTTCCGTAATACAAAATTTAAATTTATGGTTTAATATATAATTATAAAATTCATACACAAATGCAAATTCCTTTTCTTCATATTTAATGTCTCAAAATTTTAGATTGAAAAAGAGAGAATCTATCGACAAACATTTCATTATAGATATCATCTAAATAAATGCAAGATTACAAATATACATTTCGAACTCTGAAACATCCATTTCATTAAGTTAAATTTTCAAACGCTCGTGCGTTACATATTCCCAATTCATTTAATTTTCACTATTAAAGTATTCTGATACAATTTAGATCAACATGTTTACAAATATGTTATACATATATATATAACATCTGCCTTGGTATATGCTTCAATAATAGTATATATTGGCTAAATCTACAGTTCTGCATTTCCATTTCCAGTGAAGTTGCGGATATTACCTCATTAATAAATTGCACGATTCAACCGTCCGGCAGTCTAAATGAGTAGATTGGAATGTCAAATAGAATGGAAAGACATCCACCTCTTCCTCAGAATCATATTCCTCAGAGAACAGAGGTTCCATTTTGGTATCTTAATGGG
Organism: Nephila pilipes; assembly: GCA_019974015.1. Taxonomy (NCBI): domain Eukaryota; kingdom Metazoa; phylum Arthropoda; class Arachnida; order Araneae; family Nephilidae; genus Nephila; species Nephila pilipes. Next base: position 1,200,145 of record BMAW01039738.1, read on the forward strand.
ATGGAGGGAGTCTAACGCAAAGGAGCTTTGTTGGCGATTCATTGTTTATCAGTAAATATCGCATAAAGCAATAGGAAATCTAAAATGTCGCCAACTCTGTATGATTACAATAGTTTAGTAGAGAAAGATAACAGTTGTACCTGTAGGTTATCAATATCCCTCCTGCTGGTTGTTCTGACAAGCGGAATTCAGTTATATATCTTTGTCAGCCACAGTTTCAAATATGGTTAGTTAAATGGATTCATGATTATATCTAAGTATGGGGAATTAGTATAGTAGATTTATTTTATTCATGTTAACCGATTTGCTTGGGAATCAATGCGGACATTTATAATGGTAAGCTTAATAATGAATTAAAAGGTAATTTTTCTTGAATAAATACAAAAGAATAACTGTATGTCAGTTGTTTAAAACAAAAAAAAAAAAAAAAAAAAGGTGCTAAGGTTCGCTTAAGACTTTGTCTTAAATAAACACACAAGTTTAAGCAGAAAAATATTTAAAAAAAAAAAAAAAAAAAAAAATTTTTCGAACCTTAAAGGCATTTTTTAACAGATGCATGTATGCATTTAAGAATTAGCAGTTGCCGCGGTAATCTTAAAGTCATGGTCGCTAACTCGTGGTCGGTGTTGTTTTCGTCGAACCCCGATGAAACTAGAGACCCGAGGTGTAGCGCGAATGATGCATGTTAAATCCGCCGAGGAACTAAGCCTCGATAGATTTAACATGCAATTAGCCTTCCATACCGCTAGCCTAGAATGGAAGTTTGGAGAGGGAGGTGCTCACTCAGGTGTCGTCCTCGTTACTTGACCAAAACTCAAAATTATGAGGTCCGTCACCAATAGCCCTCGTGTTGCGAAAAAAGTATGTATTAGCAAATAACACAAGTTTACAACATCCTTTTCCTAACATCCTATCAGAGTATAATATAAGTATTAAAAATAACGAACACACACAAAAAAAAAAAAGAAATTGGCTTTTTACTGCACAAATAGGAAGACAATATTTTAAAAATTACGACAGTTAATTTTCCCAAAATACATATATATTCACTGTCTATAGAGAGTTAAAATAAAGATTTAAGAATAAGGTTTCATAATATAGTGCAGAAAGTATTTCTTGTTTATTCAACACATAATAGAAAACACAGCCTATCTTATATATATCTTCCCTTCCTAGGAACTCATCGATAACGTGAGCCCCGTGCGGTCGGGTGCTATAATCCATTAAAAGAAAGTAAGAGCCAAGAGAGTTTCTCGAGAAAAGCTTGACATAGGGCATCAGGAATCCCTGTAGCGTACAACATTCCTCTCCCAAATACACGGAGGGGTGAGTGGCCGTTTACCATAATACCACCCCACATCAATAAATCACCCTCTCCAAAGAATTCGCGCGGTCTCATGTCTCCCCTCAGATGAAATAACGACAAGAATCACTCTGTACACAGAATCTCAACTCAACTGTATAAAGAATACGAGGGTGGCACAATTATTTGAATCAAGTGGGCTATAGGAGTTTTGAGAAGCTCTTTTATAGCAGTATTAAGAGCATACATTACTTTCCTACCAAAAACAGTCGACCTCTAAATATTTCCATACGTTGGAAATGCTTCTATATGTATCATACATGTATTGTCAGAATCAATGTCAATATTTTGGTATTACTTCATTACGAAGCGCTTTTCAAACGTGAAAGTTGATATATGTTTTTACAATTACAATTTCTCTGAAACATGAAGGATATAGCTAGAGTTAGTGGTGAATATGCTGCAATATTGTAAGAAAAAATATTTATTCTACAGTTATTCCACATTTTTAACAAATAACCGTAGGTGTGTGGTTTTCTTTCATACATATCATTGACTTAAGAGTCCATAACACAATCCTCTATCAGAATACGATTTGTGACATTCGATTTAGTATAATTCTTAAGAACGACCTCAGCGTACTTTTTAGAATTATGCTTGTTCAGATCAGTTTGTGAAAATTCTATTTCATAGAATTTGAGATCATTTTATACAGTCAGATAATTCATCATAATGTTGAAAAGGACATACCTATAATATACATAGAATAAGCATTTTCATTATAAGCAAGTATTTGCAGAAGCTGAGAATGAGAACGTGGGAAATATTCATAGCATTTTTAATGAACTTTATGTAGGTATATATTATTTATTGTCACTTACCAAAAATTCCTATCACTTAAAGCACATTTTTGATGTAGTGACTGGAATTATGAAACTTTTAACTAAGAGTTTTCAAAATTCGCTTTTATAGAACCCTTTTTGAATCAGACAATGAAAATGATAATTCATGTGATGAAAATTTTTAATTGTTAACTACAATTTTTTAAAAAATTACCTACATTTAAAACTATCCATAATAATTTATTGTATCAAACATTCATTTGGAATTCTACAGTGTCTATTTGAATTGATAAACTGGGACACCGAAAGATTGTGGGAACTGCGAAGATTAATATCCAACCACAGAAAACTGTCAAATTCTATATTCTACACTTTCAAAAATTCCTACAGTAATTACCAAACTTATAACGAATAGTGCAAAAAAGCAATGATTACATAAAGAATATGTATTATTTCCAGATAGTCTCTATGATATTCACATGCTTCTTTTTTTGCAGTCAAAGGATGAAACAGAATTCTCTAAGGCTCTCTTCCTGTAGTCTATGAACAACAGCAATCGTGGCACTGTTGACTGGTGTGCCATGATAGTAGTACATTCACAAAGGGCGTTTCATGCAGAGGGGGAAAGAAAGTGGAATTAACACTTTGACGATCGCAAGAAAGAGATAAAGGAAAACAGTACAAGCATCAGGTTCGGAATGGGAAAACCCGAGTTTATCTTTTGCAGGGCAATCACAAATCTATTGAATTCCGCGAGGAACTATTTACGGGGAAGGGAGGCAATGAAATCGATTTGTGCTAGTACGAGTTGTTCGTCCTCTACCAGTGACTCGCTTTTTCTGTCGATTCAGAAGGTTTGGGTGGAAGAAATGAACTCCAAAAGAAAAGTGTTCGTAATGACCACCATTCGAGTGCACGGTCAAGAGACCCATCACATTAATGATGGGACATACAGACAAAGACTTTTTTTTTTGTCTTCATCAAATAATTTTTTTTCCTGCGGAAGTTAAAGAGATGGTCGTAGATGAAAAGGGTAGCATGTACACACCCTCATTAATGGGCGATGGAGATACCATGAGCACATCCAGTATAACCAAACAACAATCCATCAGGTAAATTTGACAGTATATTACATTTTATATATTAAAAGTAAAGTACTTTTCATAACAAACGAAATATTTTTAATATAAAATAAAAATGTACCTTAATCGAAAAAGTATCACGTAAATTTAGCAAAAGTACATAAGATAGTTGAGCACAATTATTGGCTTATATGAGTTTTGCCATTTCAATGAAAAGAATATTTTTTAAGAAATATGAAAATAAATACGGATCGACTTTTAATACTAAAAAATGCCCAAAAACTTTTACACGATTGATTAGGCAGTTCTTTTTTAAAAAGAAAAAAAAAATCTATGTGAAACACATAAAGCATTCGAGGTAATACTAAATTATTATAGTTATTAACAGCCGAGGTAATATTAAATTATTATAGTTATTAACAGCTATTTTATAAAAATCAAACACATCTATGGAAAAAAGTTTACATTGGAAACGAAAAATTGTTAAAAAAAATTATTAGTTTGTAAAACGTGATGGGAATATTCAAGAGAACCGTATTGTATTTTATAGAACGGTTAACACAAAATGAATTAAAAGCACACCCACTCCTTCTTAAACCTTCAATAAACTAAGAATTTTAATTCCAAGCGATTCTATCCTCAAACTATACTTGAGGGAAATCTACATCCGTTGTTGAACTCAATTCAGAGATTGCTCCGAGCAAATCCTGGCTGGTTGCAAATTCGGTCGCTATTTGACCACTCGCCCCCACTAGTCCAATTTTCTAAAGTTAAGGCAAGTTATTGCTTTATATCCTCCCCCTTTCCTTTTCCAACAAATGACTCTGTAACAATAGTATCCCAGCCCCACATACTGCTTTCACGCTTTAATAATTACCGTTGACTCACTGTTCCAGTCACTGAAGTCCCTGGTGGAAGCCATAATTGACGGCCTACTCAATCCTCTACCCAAACTCATCATCCTCCCCCCTGTCCGATTAAATACCCCACTTGCGGCATACTGGAGGCATTGTGTGTGGGGGGAGGGGATGGCTGAAAGTAAAAGATATCAACGTGCCCTTGTCACCAGGAAAGCAATGACGAGCAAGTATGCCCTGTTCCTATGCCCCTCCTCAATTGTATCGTTAACAAGCAACAGTTGTTTCCTTTTGCTTCTGCCCGGAAGTGAACTCAGGCCGTAATAAGAGGGGCGAGGGTGGACAGATGGAAATTTTATCGACTGCTCACTTCGCTTCTTCTTCCCCTTTGTTGTTAACCTTTGGAAACAAGTCTTAATTAGAGAATATGCCCGTTGTTCAAAGAGAAAACATTTTGTTCCTCCTCGGCTTTGACAGGCGAACAAACAGGACTGTGCCTCTACAGTCCGGAAGTGCATAATGTCGCAGCATCCGCTTACGAAATAAATAGAGCTTCAAATAAATCCGGAGAAATATTATTGCAAAAGACTGTCGCGAGAGATCTTCGGTAAAAATGAATAAACTGCTAAGATGGCTAAGCTCAAATTAGGATAGAATCAATCGTAATGTGTTTGATGCAATGAATAAATTTAAACAAGTATTCAACACGACTGTGTGCATAATAAAGTTTAGTTCATCGTGAAATTACAATTATTCTCGTCTTTCATTTCAGTAAAATGTTTCACAATATATTTATTTAGTTAAACGCATACACTTTCTAACGATTAAGATTCATAACATATAGACCGAGTTTTAAAGCCACAAAAGCCAATAATTAAATACATCATCATGCAAGATTGAAAGTACGTATAAACAACATTTACTTATTTATTTTAAATGTACAGCAAAAAATCAATTAAACGTAATCAAAGTACTAGAGGAAATAAAGGTGGGCTTGTATTAAATTAGAATTAGTTTTCCTTGTTTAAAATATTACAGCCATCTTTCACAACTTAAAAAGGAAAGAACTTTAAATACGAATTATATTTAGCAAAAAAAAAAATCTTTATAGCTGTTTTCACATAAATCAGCGACAACAGCAACTTCATTCTTTTCTAGCCTTAAGATTTCGAATCGTGATTACTTTTTCATTGGTATGAAAGAAAATAAAAGTCCCAGAGCATTTCATTTTGTTCACTTAAATATGAAAAAAATGTGGCAGAGATTTTTTGAATCGTCACTGACATGCACATCAATGATAATAATAATAAAAAGATCCTCACGAATATATGATTTAAAAAAAATGCTTTGCGTCTTGCATCTGAATATTTAGGAAAAGCTGTCTATTTTCAGAAATTTTATTCGCGTCAATCAATATATAGATCTATAATTTTTCTAGAGTCCTAGACATTTTGCTAACCTAAATCGCAATGGTTGGTTAACCAAAACCTTTCCTACATGGTTATTTATACCATAATAAGAGTTTGACTAGTCTGTAACCTACTAACCTTAAATTGTTCTCACAGATAGTCACGAACCTGTATTATAAATTGCGAACATTCGCGTCAGTATCTGATACGAGTTTGATTAAGCAAGCAAACTCAAATAAAATCTACTGCATTCCATATATCAACAACAAAAGTAATAATCTTAATTTTCAACTTCGCAAGACCTCAGCAATTTCTTAGGATTGAACTTTCACATAGCAATATAAATAAAACCTCGTTGTTACATATCACGTACATTAATCTCAACAGGACCTTAAAACTATTCACCCACGTCATCATACAGAGGAATTCGCCGTCGAAAAAAAATGGCAATATGGTGAGTTTATTCATTTCCAGTTTTGATTTTTTTTATCACGATCAACGTAGTATAATGAATGAAGTTATAATGATATCAGTTATCATTACATATACATTTGTAGAACCACATTTTTCTTTGTTTTTGTTTCTAGATTATGCCTTCGTCAATAAAAAAAGTATGTCACTTTGAAAGGGTATGATTCTTATATACATTTAGAATTTACACAATACCCATTGAACTTTAGTCACGAATTTGAATGCCATTATAGGCTATATTCATCCTAAGATCGTGTCAAAAAATTTTTTCTTCTTTTATTTCTCCTTATATATATGTCTTCATCTTTTACTAACACGCTTAAAAAATCTAATTTTTACTTTACTATAAACCAACATCTTCATTTAATTCGCTTGAGGTAGCTTATAGAGGTAGAAACAAAGACCCTACACACACAATATAATCTTCCAAATTCGCCCATAGTTTCCGTAAACGGAAGTCTTTTAAAAATTTAGATTCCAATTATCAATGTATTTGCGTTCCATGGATTTTAAAGTTACTATACTCGCATGTTCATAAAAAAAACGGTGTTGTAAATATTATTCTATTACTTTACCGACAGAACTTCTAAGAAAACTGAAACACTAGATCTAACAAACAAATGCGAAATAAAGAATTTATTTCTCGCTCATACATCAATACCGTACTCCTTATCGAACAAAGTGAACAAATCTCTCTATCTATCTCTTGAAACAAACCCAGGAACATTTCCTTTTGAACCATAAAGGCACCTTATAAATAACATAATGGTTTAGCCAATGAAAAACTAAGAAGGCCGTGCACGTCATTCTACTAACCGAAAACTACATCTAAGCCTTTTTTAACATTCAAGATACACAAAACTTAATGAAAATATTTAATACAGTACTCCCTCTACAATCCGTAAATATCTATCTTGAATCAAGTTACACACAACTTAAATGAAATTTTTAATACAGTACTCCCTTTAAAATTCGTAACTATCTATCTTGAACGTAAAATATAGAGAACTCCTTCTATATTTTACTTTCAAGATAAACACAACTTAATGAAAATATTTAATAAAGTACTCCTTTCACCTGTTCGGTCCTGCAAGTAATCCGGCGTTTTTACACACAAATAAGCTTTCGAGACGTTAGTTTATGCCTTCTACAGCAAAGAAATAATATAGGCTCTCATACAAACAGTATATTTTTTGGAGTTTTAATTATTTCGTGTGTTTGACATTTTATTAGAGTGTACTATATTAATTTTATTCGATAATACATAGCTTTTGTGGTTTAAATGCGTTATTCTTATTGATTTTCCAGTAATCCTGCGGTGCACTGGTTCGATATCTACCAGATAACCGAAACAGCACTTTTTTATATTATAAATAGAAATCGTACCCACAGATAAAAGGGGGATATTTGAATAGATTATATGTTCTCAGTGTTGTAAAATAAATATGATAAATTTGAATATTCATTAAGGTAATATTTTTCTTTACTTTATATTAGCACTTAATTCCATTACTACCTTAAAAAAAGTCAATATATTCATATTTGAGAGGGAAAATTCTAGATAATAATACTCTTTCTACTTTTTATTATTATAAAATTATATTACTGAAAAAAGTCAACATATTCACCTCAGCGAGGGAAAACACTTGATGATAATGCTTTTTCTACTCTTTATATTATTATGAAAATTCATAACTGAAGAAAGTAAATATATTCATCTATGAGAGGGAAAATTCTTGATGATATTAATTTTCTTTCTCTTTATACTACAAAATTTCATAACTGAAAAATGTCAATATATTATCTCCAAGAGGGAGGATCTGATAAATATATTGACTAAAATTTCAATAAATTCATTAACTTTCTATACTGAGAAATAAAATTCTCGTCTCATGACTCAAATACGTTTGCTCGAAAAAGAGAAAGGACTATTTCAATTCCCAAGAAAATTCCTTTCAGAATTTTTGAAACACTCGTTAAGATTTTTTTATGAAGGGCATTTAGAGGAATATCTAGTAATTACTTCGTATTACTTTAAAATCATACATTTCAAAAAAGTTTAAGCATTGAATGACTATACCTCAAATTTACTCATTACAGTTTTGTGACCTTCAAGAAAAATATTTACTCTACTGGCAATAATAGTTCAATTTTATACTTCACTTAAGAAAGAAAAAAATCTGAGAAGTTTATTTAAAATATTATTTTTAAAATAGGTATATGAGCCAAGTTTGTTTATTATTTCATGCGTCTATTTAATTTGCTTTTATAGTTGTAAGTTCACTAAATTTCATTTTTGGAAGACTAAAATAATAAACAAACCTTTTTTCTAAAAAAATTAAAATTATTTTCAACGTTAAACACAGATGTCAAAAATTCACATCAATTTAGAACTGTCAAGAAGACATATTTACTGATCTTTCTGTTTCTGTATAATTATAATTATAAAGGTAATATTAATAAAGAGTCCATGAAATTATACATTACTGTCTTTAAATCCATACGATATACCAAAGAATAAACAATGAAAAAATGCTAACGATTATTTAAAAATAAATACATTTTATTTTTTGTATACATCCAAAGCGTTAAATACTTTCTTAAAGTGTAGATTTGAGTTATCGCTTTGATTATCGATACGAGTAAAATTATCATTTTTGAGAGTATTATTATCTAGAATTTTTTCATCAATTCCTGCGAAACAGTAGAAACTGAATCATTCGAAAAACAAGAACTTATATCTTGCAGGAAAAATGAGTATGAATTACAGAACTGTGCAAAAGCAATATCATTTTTAGGGGGGAAAATATTACATTACTTTAATCCTCATATTGAAATTATTTATAGATTCTAACAAAGTTTAAGTGAACTTCTGTTTAAGACAGTTTTTCGGTATTTGCTTCTATTCTCAAGTAAATCTCGATACATATAAAGGCTTCTAAATATCTGAAAACGATTCAAAATTACTAGTTCATATCAAAATATTTCCTCGTTCACTTTTATCTCTTCGGTTTCACCGATAAGTATTGACCATAAAAACTTATACAAATTTAGAAAGAAAGGATAAAAAAGAAAGAAGGAAAATCGAAGTTTACTGTGATCACGAATTTACTACATGATAAGGGGCTTACCACGATTGCAGCTTGACCAATTATAATAAGCAAGATGCTTTCATCAACAACTTACCTAAAAAGAAAAAAGATATTTAAATTAGTACGATTATACATACATTTAACAAAATAATATAACAGAAATAAAATCACAATACTTAGAAATACAAATGTACAAAGTCTCTACAGCAAGTCTAATTTGAAATTATAAGCATTTGTATATTTTTACTCTACAAGATCTGTTGTAAAATGGTTCAGGCAAATTAATATTTTTCAGTGCACACACTCTTAAAAACTAACACAACCAAATAAAAATGAAAAATAACAAAATGAGTCACCTTTCATCTTTCCTAAAAAACACACACACATAAACATTATACTATTTATTTTAATCTAACGAACGTTCAGCCCTTTCCTTACATCCAGAATTAATCTATCTGTATATTTATTTTGTACGACTTTAGAAACAAATTCTTTATGTTAGAAAGTAAACTGTCAATACACAACACCTGGCCCGAAAATTTTGAAAAACAAGATTTCTCTTGGCGAGTTACACTTCCGAAATTTCTGGCTGTGATGTAAAATATATTCTTTAAGACCTGATGAAAAGTCAGAGTTAGCCGCAAGTTTAGTAGCAGTCTTTTCAGATAAAATACTTGGAAAAAGCAGACTCAGCGTTTTTCCCAGTTTGGTCAAAGGCTGAAGAACACAGCGATAAAAACTTTTGTATAGTCTTTCATTTTTCAATCCATCAATGTCATAAGACTGGAAATTTCTCCTCCATACATTTTTGCCGATTTTATCACCGAAAAAGTGTAGGCTTTCCAAAAAAATAGAAAATATAATAATAGAAATAAAACGTCTAGCACTATTTATCTTAAACATCTCACAGAGTAGAAAATACTTTACTTTATTTCCACTTCAAGTTTTCGTTATAAAGTCAGCTAAAACAGGAATTTTAGGAAAGAAACACATTCGTGGAAACAAAACAAAAAAAAAGCTGTTTATGTCCATAAACAGGTTTGACATAATAATACTCGTATATATCAAGTCACCATTAACAAAGAAACAATGATTCAGATAAAACATTTTTCTGTTTTATAGTTAAATTAGGAAAACACTAAAGCTAAAAAGAAGAATCAAAATTCTATGCTTTAAATATCCAAATCCATTTTTATTTTATGCATGAAAAAATGAACCCATTTGTTTTGAATCTTTTGAAACATATCTTATTCCTATACGAGTTTAACTCGATTATAAGTTCATTGTTTTTAAAATATTTGGGAAGTTATCAATGTTTTATCTTCGTAAGAAATAACTTTTTCTCGTTTCCAGCTTAGAAGTATATGCTCGATTTTCCAAAGGAAAAGAATTTTACTTGTACTTTGAAAAGTGATACAATATTATTAATAAATATATATAAAAAATTTTTTAAATTTCTATAAATGTTTTCTTTTTATTCATACATATATCCCTACATTGTTTTTAAATGCATTTAGAATAATTATGTAATTCTACCAAATCAAAAAAATTTCTACTCACTATATTATTTTTCACTTACTATTATACTTAAGGTGTAAATGCTCTTAATTTCTGCTGTCATACACTGTTTTTTTTTTTTTTTTTTTTAATACGTTATAAATATGTGCAAGTACCTCGATTAAAGCTTCAAATTCTTTTATAGTTGAAAAAGAGATTTCGCGCCACTTTAATACATAAAAAAAATTAACAATTATGGCAAAATATTTTCCCTTTGATACTAAAATACTACATTTTTGACACGCATATGAATGCATAATTCCCAATTCGAGATCCCTTAATTAAAATAAAACAGTAACCAAAGTATTAAAAAATTGAAATTTTTTTGAAAATTTTTTAAAAATTATTTTATTTTGAATGCAATATTTAGAAGAAAAACCTTTAAAAAACTGATTCTGTTTTTACTCATTTATATAGGATTTGATTGATTTTTTCCCCCTGATTAATTGTTAAACATTTTTCCTTACTCAAAAATCTTTACTAGAAATTGATTTCCTTCTAAAACTAACCTAGTACGATCAGTGTAGATGGATTGTAACGTAAGATAAATTTATAAAATTTCTATATACTTTAACTGCAGATGGAGTATAATAATTTCATATCTCAAACACACACAAGCCAGCTAAATTTAAGAATTAGTTGTCATTTCAATAGCTATCAAAAAGCCTAACTAATATTCGAACAGTTCGTTCTACATTTCACAAGAACCACTTCATTTCAAGAGACATGCACGGTAACAGGAAAAAGCGACGAAATAACAATAAATATCTGTTTTTACCGAGTGACCTGGTTGTTTTTCCCCCAAAAAGAAGTTCCGATCTTACCAAGTTTCCAAGCGAAAATACCCTACAAGCCTCATCACTCCTTGTAACAAATTTCGTAGACAGGTGGTTTTTCTGACCGGTTTGATTCAATACCAAATCGGGTCACACAATATGTGAAACACAGTGCTACGGTATGCAAATTACGTATTACTCACGGGTCGAAAATGCATATTGATTTAAGAGTGCTCACAATTTTTTTTTTTTTAATAGAGAAGACTAGTGGTCTCTTACAGGTCATTAGATTTAGAGTGGGTCAGTCATCCGATGATTATTTCGTAAGATATTTAATTGGCTTTTATTTATTTGATACACGCTAAGTAAAGGAACTATTTCTAAAGAAGCCGATTTTTTATAATAATAATTATAAATTAAGGTTATCTTCGCCTGAAAGAAAAAGACCTGGATTGGAAACACTTCTGAGACAGAAAAATTCTTTAATATTGATATGATAGATATAAGCAGTATATATTAATACATTATTCGTTTGAAATATATAATCAATTTTTTTTTTCCAGTATAAAAAGTATTTCATTGCTCCAAGACTTTTAACACATCCTATTTTTGCATAAAAGCAAAAAGTTGCGTCAATGTAGAATGTTTTTAAATTTTAATAATTCAGTTTCTTAAACAGATATAATTTTCATATCCGCACAAATTTAATTTAATATTGGAACAATTTTTATCCAATAAAGCATTCATAGTTCGGATTTCAATCTATAACATTAGTGACGAGACCCTAAAGTAAGTTATTTTTTAATAGCTGACCATTGCAAGAATAATTAAACTTCTCCAATAAAAAGATGCCTGACATTTTAAGCCAATTTACACTAGTTCTCTATATATAAATACTTAGTGTTCGAATCTTAAGTCTAAATGAAAACATCGATATGAAGATATGATCGGTATTTAAAATTTTTATTAGCATTAGAATTTCTCACAGCATTCACAGAAAAAAATTATAACGTTTCCAAAACCTCGTTTGAAAAACTAGCAAACTCTAATAATCATTTCTATTATTTATTTCTACTTCGAATAAGTATTGAATGGGAATTAGCAATTTTTAAATTGAAAGACAATAATGAGATTAAGCGCAAGAGCTAAAAAATGTCTTTCAGAATTTGCAAGTTTCTTTTAAAAATATAAAGACGAAGAAAGGAACACATAATAGCACGGTATGTTAAAAAATAAAGCTTCTTATAATTTTTTTTTAAAAAAAACTCTAAAATAGAAATCTTGCAAAATTTTGTACAAAGAAAAGAATTGTCTTCTTCTGAAAAAGTCAGAATTCCTTTATGTGTAGAAATGTATATCATAATCAGTAAAAGGTTGAAAAAAGTTTAACAAAGCATGGACAAAGCAAATTTATTTAACTCGCTTTGTAACATGAAGCGTTGAAGCAAAAATATTACATATGAACAACACATTGTTACAGACAATTTTCTTTATGCGTTTCAGAAGTAATTCCATTCTTCGAAAATAATGACGAACATCAGACGATTTTCGTACTTAAAAAAAAAAAAAGTAACTCTTCTTTAACGTCACAGGTGAATTTTTAAGCAATTTGAGTTTGACATTATTAAATGTTTTGTGAAAGTCACGTAAGTATTCGGCAGATGTTTTCTGCCATATTTGATTTTATTAAATGTTTTGCATATGAATCTGCATAGGTTGTTCACTCTAATATTTTTAAATTGTCATAAATAGCTTTAATACAATATATTTACCGTACGTTTTAGATTAAATACCAAAAATATTTAATGAAGTTAACAAGTTTCTAACCGGAAAAACTTAAAAATTTTTTTCAAAAGAAATATTAGTACACCTCCTCTGCAATATATGTACTGTGTTTATAGTTTTGATGGTTGAAAGGATTATTAATATAGTAGCTGCAAATATAATTCTTAGCTTCGTATATTTTTTGAAGTCGAACATTTTATCTACATTGCTCTAGAAGCATTGTAGAATTGAGAATGGCACATAAAACTAGACAGGAATCTCTAGACATAAGGAATGGCATCACTGAGCTCCATAAAAATTAAAAATCAGATAAGAGAAATTGAAAAAGCGATTAACTACTGTTAACAACAGTTGAACACATAGTGAAAAAATGTAAAGAAATTGGATGCATCGAAAATAAAGCCAGACCAGAAAAAAACCCAGTAAATTAACAATGAAAAGAAAAAAGTTCTTCAAACAGCTTTAAATAATTCTATGGGTTCAGCTCAAAAAGTTGCTGAAGACCTTGCAACATCTTCTATTTTAACAGAGTAACACCTCAAATAATAAGAAATGTTCTCCGAAATGTGCTGGTTTAAAAGGAAGAACTCCCAAGGAAAAAGCCATTCGAAAGTAAAACTAACAGGAGAAAACGCCAGGAATTTGCTTTAGCCTACAGAAATAAACCAGTGGATTTTTGGAAAATAGTGATTTTTTTTCTGATGGGAAGAAAGTTTCAAATTTTCTCTCCACCAAGCATTCGAAAAATTTGGTGTAAAAATAAAAATTCTTTAGATCCAAAACATATACTACTAACTCTCAAGCATAAAGGAGGAAATGTTATGATTTTGAAGTGTATGGGTTCTAATACAAGAGAAAGTTTGGGTTTTTTATTGACATTACAATGACATCTTTAACATATATTGATGTGGTAGCGGCATAACTTATGCTAGGAAATTAAGCCTAGAGCATAAACTTATCACTTTTAGCAGGGTAACGCCCTAAAGCATATTGCTACATCCACTTGGACATGATTATCTTAAAATGCTCGAAAGCTACTTTTAACTCCTCCATAACTTCCAGATCTGAATTCAATAGAAAATGTGTAAGCACCATTGGACCCTTAAATTCGGAGAAAAAACACATCAAAAGTAAATAATAATAATAAAAAAAAAAAACTGTTTAAAAGAAGCTCTCATTGAAATATGGGATAACAAAGATCCAATCGTCACAAAAAAAATTATTAGTGGAATCTATGAAACGACGCTTTGAAACAGTCATTAAAGGAAAAGGACTTTAATCAAAGTATTAATTTGTATTACTTGTACTTAATGAATTTTATCACGGAAGTAATATCAATCTCCATCTAGAATAAAATAACATTGTTATGAAATATATTCTCAAAAATTATAAAAATGATTACAATAATAATGTAAGTAATATGAAAGCTTTGGATTAAATTTTCAAAATATTTGTATCTTTGGAGTTTATTATATATATGAAAAAGTAACTGAAATTCCATTTTAAGTATGTCTACTAAAAATAAATACTTGGTTCGAAAATCTTCATTTATACGTAGGTTAAAAAATATAATTGTTATCTATACTTTAAAACTAATTACCATGTATAGTTAATATTTATAACTATAAATAATTTATGTTTAATTCTCATTGATATAAATTTAAAAAAATGAGAAAAACCTCTCTCTCTCTGTATCTTTAATTTTTTTTTTTCTTCTTCACATTAAGCTTCACAGAAATAAAAATTAATAGCATATTTAGTAGAATATTTATTTAATTTTTTTATAAAAAATAAATCAGTTTTTAAATAAATATTACGTCAAATAATGTTTAATTAGAATAATACGTTAAAATTATTTGTTAATAAATTTTTGCTTTTTTTACTACATGCAAAATTTTATATAAAATCTTACAATAATTAGAACATGCTCCATAATTAACAATAATTTATTTAATTCAGATCAAATCAGTCAACTTGGATTAATTTCAAATTAATAGGTTTTTGCATGTAGAACATAACATGTTTTGCATGCAAACAAATTACAAATTTTCAAAAATTATTAAGGTGGTCACATTAATTTTTGTTTTTCATTTCTAAAGAAAATATTTAAAGTACAAATCTGAAAGCGACAATTCATTTTTTAGAACGGAAAATTTCGCAGACTCCTGAATAAATTAGAGCGGAAAAGTACAATGGCAGAAAATATTTTTATTTCGATTTTTAAGTTTTAATTGAGAAAATCTGTACTTAATTTTCAATATTTTTCCCCTCCATTTAGAACTTTTTACAGACTGTAGTTTGCAACTAAAAAGCAGATGTTTTATCCGATACGGCAAAAATTCAACTCTTTCTACTAAATGTAAAACAAAATATCAATGGAGTCATTTAATTGTGAAATCTTTAAATTTGAAACGAATATTTTTACCATATCCTTCACGCACGTGTTTCAGTTGCTGTAGTTGTATATTATAAAGCACATTTCTATTGTTAATGAATTTAATAATTATTAAATATAGCCTAAAAATTAATCATTTATTTATTACATTGTTCAATTTTAAATACTGTGAGATCAGTAAAAATATCAATAACATTACAATAACAGATTTTTATTCTAAACGGATTTAAATCATTAACAAATGAAATAAACAAATCAATTAATTCAGCTTACTGAAACTAAGAATGCAAATAAGTTTTCATTTAATTATTAAAATAAAATAATCTCGAAATTTTCATTGAGAATCAATTAGAAAGAGTTTCGGGAAACTTATTTTTATTTAAAACAGTTTTACAGAAGATTAAAAATAAAACAAATAAAATACGAACTCTTTTGAAAAAGTAATCAAAATCTAGAATTGTTTAGAATTTATTCATGGCTCATGTTTAATTTTATGACGAATGTATCGCCAATATTTTGGCGAGTGTTCCCATAAGGGTTACTATAAAATGTGTTACAACAGGAGAAACTGTTTACGCCGTTAAACATTCCTTCCTTAGGTAAGGAGGAGACAGGAAAAATGAGTAGTTTGCATATTTCGAATAAATTTCTTTCATTTATTTATTCAGCACAAACATTTCTTTTTGCAGTAACACATCAAACTAAAAAAAGTTTCTAATTTGTTATTGTAAAACAAACTTTTAAAAGATAGCAAGAAACAATTTTAATTTAAAAGCAAAACATGTCATCTTAAAACACGAATGTCTTCATTTCAATGAAAAGTAGATTAATTTTTTAGAGGCTCGATCTCGAATGGGACAAAAATTAAATTGAAACAGGAGCAGTTATTCGGATACGATTAATAAAAAAATTAATACAGAAAGAGATGTCGATTACGCGATTATATGTTGATACACATAATTATTTTTTATTTTTTTTTTTTTATTCTAAGAAACATAGAGTTACGAGAGACAACACTTTGCATCTAGGTATTCATATTTCCCTCTTATCATGAGTAGTGCAAATGAGGGGGGAATGGCATTTAACTTTTTTTAAATTCAGAATCGAATAAATTGTGAATATTTTAACGGATCAAAAAAAAGTTTAATAAATAAGTAACGCAACACACCAAATGTTTTAATCAAACTATTACGATAAGAATTTTTTAAAGATCAGGTTTTGCGAATTTAAGTGCGAAATGGACAAACAGATTTTCTCCAACATTTTTTTATAAATAAAAACAATAACCCGTATAAATTTTGGGAATTGCAATAATTGCTCATCAGTTCCGGAATTATTTAAACATAAAAATCCCGTTTATGTGTAATTAGAATTGAATTCGCATAATCCGCATGGTAGAGCTCGTAATCGAACTACTTCATTAAATGATTCTATGACACGTAATTTGCAGATAATGTTTTTAAATAAGAAAAGAAAAACAATTCGAAAGAAACTCGAACAATTACAGAAACAAGAGAATTGGTTGAAATGATCAAAAACAAAGTCCTTTTATTACGCTCATTATGAATGATACTTCACTGGTTAATTGTACGATATGATTGAAAGTAGAATGAATCTAAAGAGTTCCTTTTCTGAATTTCCGTTTAATTTTATCATGTATAATTTTATTATAAACTTTATAATTGTATAAAGTTTATAAAACGGATACTCTCGTTCATATAGATGTACAGAAGAAAACTATAGAATTTATTAAAAATTTAACAATAATTTTTTTCGAAAGAGTCTGGTAAAAAGTTAGGAAAAAGAATGAATAAGTCAAATTTAAGTTTTACATTTTGAAAATATGATTCGAATAAAATGTATACTTCACACAGATTTAATACTTACATGTAATATTAGTTTATGGGATTTGAACTAAAAAAACAGTTCTATTTTTTTTAGATATTTTTTTTTTCAATAACTCACATATTTAAAGATTGAGAATTATTAGCATGTACTTTCTAATATTTACATCAAATATTTTTTTTTCTCCCTAAGCGACAAATTACGGGACACCAATTTTTCTGCAACAAAATTTTGTTTTCTTGAATAAGAGTGCTTAATATGTATTTGAAAACTAAACATTACGTTTCACAGCACAGTTACTTTATGGACACTTAGTGGTATCGAGTTACGGACATATTTATAAGAATTTTTATGAAAATGTCGGATTGTAGTGTTTAGTATGAAGCTTTAACTATTGCCATGAGCCTACTATTTAACTATGAAGCTACATTTCTTTTCAATAGAAGATTTATATAAATTCAAAAAAATTCGACGAATTACGAAGAAATAACCCAGATCTCTAGATAAAATTATCTAGATTAATTTATCTTTGTACATAATGTTGTAAAATATGGTTATTAATGTTGATTTGTTTGGTTCAGGAAACCGTAGATTTAACTGTACGGGTTACTACAATCTACGGCTTCCTAAAATCCAACAAGTTTCTATATCGATAATTTTTAACAATAATCAAGACAACATAATCGGAACAACAATCGGAATAATTTTACAACAATTGGAAATAATCCCTTCTAGACTGAGAGACGTCATGAAATACCACAGAATCCCTTCATCTTACACCACGTGATCTGGAAATATCCTTACCTTTTAAATTCGAGAATGCACAGTAAAATTCTCTCTTTTGCTGCAATCTTGCAGGCGAAGCAACATCTCTTGCCTTACCGTTTTAATAATGTATACTTATTGCATCTTTTTTTTAGCAAAAATTAATAAACGATCTTAATTGCACAAAAGTGTTATCATTTCAACCATGTATTTTGACTGTTTTATTTTTACTTATACATCAATCTTTGAATTATATATATATATATATATATATATATATATATATATAATAAACTCTTCGAGAAAAATTAAATTAAAGACCAGAAAATCACACACTCACGAGAATAACCTGATTCAAACAAATAAGGTTTTATAATTATTTCAGGAATTAAATTCAAATCTTAAGCATCAAAAGAAAATAATTTTGCACATAGCTTGATGAAACGCGTCCATTGAAAAAAAAAATGACAGGTATAAATAGAATAAAAGATACGACAACTTTAAAGATTAACAAAACTCATCTAACATAGTTCGAAATTCCCAATTCAGCCTATATCACTTTCAGCTAAACTTCTAATAAAAGTTTTGTTGTTAAACACTAACTTCGTATTTTTTTTTTTTTTACTTCAAATTGTTTATTGCACATATCAAAATCTAAAGTTTAAGGAACAACATATAATTCTAAGCAAACATGAACATAAAGTAAACAATATTTGTGTAGGAATTATCAGCCAAATGAAATGAAATTGCTTAGGTAAAAATGTCACATATATTTCGCAAGACTAAATATAACAACAAAAACATTCACTTAAACTTATCTGGCTGTTTTTACAGCCGATATATATTACAAACACCATAATGTTTATTTTCGTTTCCTTCATTCAAGCTAAGCATTTTTTTAAAAAAGATATTTAATGTTTGAAATTTAGAAGCACTATTTTTGTTCATAGATTACATTACGGACACTCGAAAAAAAAATGTTGATTTGTATTAAAAAAGAAATAAAATATAAAAAATGGAGCCAAACTATTCAGTAAATGAAGGAAGCTTTCAGGTTCTCTTTGCTGTATTTATCATCCAATGAATAGTCCTAAAGCCGAATTTTTCTTGTATAAAATGCATCGAAAAGAATTTAAAAATAATTGAAAACAAAAATGTTTGTGCCCTACACCACATTTATATTTATTAATGTAAAAGTAATTAATATTTTGAAATAATGCACTTTCAACAATCATTTAAATTCGTCAACAATTACAAATTAAACGCAAAACTACAGAAATCTTAAAAGACAAAACAACCTTTATTTTTGTACATAATTCTCGTTTAGTTTTTATTAGTTAATTCGTATCAAATTCACCCGTAATTTAACATTACCTCAAATTACTGTTCGTTATAATTACGTTTCCCATCTTCAAAGAAATTCATTTATGTAAATACATTCTTAAATAATAATTATAAGATGCTACTTAGTGTAAAAAAACGATTGTTCCTATAGAATTTAAGGGATCAACATTGACCATTACGTTTGTATACATTTAACTAACGACCTAAAAATGCCCTATTCAATTTTTTAATCGATAATTCAAAATTACTGTGCCTATTTGACGTGATGAGAGAGTTGATTAATTAATTGACTGTTAATTCACGTCGCACTTAAAAACAACACCAGAGCTATTGGTGAAGTTAGGGGGAATATACGATTAAGTAAAGAACTCCTTTAATTCTGCAATAAAACATTTTAAATAAATAACTAAAAATATTTGACTAATTCTTATCAAAAGAATAAATTTCATACAGAGAAGCAAAAAAATAGGTTGAAACACATTTTAGTCGTAAAATAGCTTGGGAACGCGAAAATTTAAAGCGTAATACTTTGTCAAATGTGACACAGAACACATGGGGCCTCCAGATCGCGTTTCAAACATGCGTCACGTGATAAACGCTTCTCTGACCTATAGAGAGGGTTCTTGCCAAAATATACACATTCCAGGTATTCCTCGGAAACCATAAACGCCGAAGCTTATTTACATAACTCTCTTTCCCCTACCTAAAAAAGGAGGACGTTTTTCCTCAATAAAAAAACTAAGCATTTCTTCGCGGATCTTGACAGACAAGTCAATCGTACGAGCACTGATGGATACGCGATTGATGAAAAGATGTATTTGAAAAAGGCGACAGGTAACTAACTATATGCTGAAAATAAAAGAATACACAAAAAAGCGGTGGCCAGCTCTCTATAATTTCCAAAAATAAATCGGATATAAAAATAGTCTTCGTAAGCGTTAAAAAATTACTTGAGGCGATTTGATCGAAACAGTTGCCCATCCATCATGATAAACAGTTTTGATAATATACATCTCAACAAATTTAGTTGTAAGGAAATTCAGGTACACAGCTTCCTCGAGTCCCAGTTTATTTATCTGCACATCTGTCTTACCAACCGTTTAATAATACTTTCAAAGCGTTTAGATTCCCTCCCGCTTTGTAACCAAGATATATTCATTCTTATGAGGTTTTTTTAATATTCTTTATTTCCATCCAGTTTACCCAGTTTCTAAACTCACTGCATTCTGCATTAGATTATTTAAATTGCGAAGAAATTTAAAGAGGTCTTTACATGGTACAGGCTACAATTTCATACGGTGCAATAATAAGCGCACAAAGCTTATGATGCTATAAAGGAAGCATAATATCTTCGTAAGTATCTAACTAAAACCTTACAGTTACGCTGTACAAATTAAAAGTTCCGCTAAGATTACACAAAGAACTGCTTTTTATTCGCTGAATAATTTACTGAAAACAGAGTGTTTACACACACACAATGTCTGAAAAAGTTTTGAATGCTCTTTTGAAATGATGATACATGTTGCGCAATAAAACTATAAAAGGAAGGAGTTGAGGTATGAGTATATATATATATATATATATACACAGTCATACCCTGGTTTACGAACAAGATAATTACACAAATTTTATTTCAGTTTACGAAGTATGTTTCGCTATGGAGAGCTCAGTTGTGCTTTTTCTAGCACATTTTAAGGCTTCCGCCACCCCGAATTTTAGAGCGTAATGTTAATCCTATGGAGTTTCTTATTCATCTTCTCAAATTTAGAATACTGTTTTTAAGAGCAAGAATAAAATCTATTCGAAACAGTAAAATAAAAATATTTATGCGAAATTACTATATTTTCCTTCAACAAGTGGAATGAATTGCAGACATTTATTGAAAAGCGTCAACGTAATAAAACAGAGACCAACAAAGCAGTTAACATTCTGCATAGCATTGTGATGTTGCGTTTCTGGAAAAGTGTGCAGAAAAACAAAAGATAATTTTCTTTGGATCGTGTAACTCAATATGTAGCTGTATTTCGTTCTTAGTATGATATATGTGTGACATATAATATTAACTGAATGTTTTGAAAATGCATATTATGTGTCGTCGGTCTCATTTGTGCGGAATATTTCTTAGCCAAGAAGATGCGGATACCTAATTTCTTTATAAGGAGCGCGCCCGGAAAAATACAGGTAAGAATTTAATTTACCTTTTTTGAATTAAGAAAGTCACTCCGAAAAGTTTGTAGTTAAATGTTTGGAGGAGTGACAGATCGTTTTCTAGAGTCAAAATTGACAAGTCAATTAAGATAAAAACATCAAAATCAGAATTTGCATTGTGTTATAGAGGAATTAATTACAAAGGAAGTAGACTCTTCTTCTAAGTAGTACTATATATATATATATATATATATATATATATATATATATATATATATAACACATCAATCAATAACTCCCGAGACTAACCCAGAGATGGCGCTCGTAGTAAACCAGTAACCAGGTCTTTCTAGAGTACGAACCTTTGCTTGAAACGTGTCAAAATTTTAAGTCGATCGGACCAGAAACAGCTGAGTTATCGAGGTTGGAGTAAAGTCGTTTTGTAGTTTGTTTAAAAAATGGAAAAAACCGAGTTTCGTGTTCTGATGAAACATTGTTTTTTAATGGGTAAAAACACCGTGCAAGCGAAACAACGGATTGAAAAATGTTACCCGGACTCTTGTCCATCAAAAGCAACGATTTGTCGGTGGTTTGCCGAGTTTAAACGTGGTCGTACCGACACAAATGACGCGGAACGCTCGGGTAGACCTGTGGAAGCCGTTACACCGGAAAATGTGGGGAAGTGACAAAATTATAATGAAAAGATCGTAAAGAGTGAAGCTCCATTGAGATTGCTGAGATGACACAGATATCATGATGTATTTACTTATCCTTCCATTGAAAAAATTGAGCATGAAAAGGTTTTTTCCAAGTAGATTGCCGCGATTGCTTTCGGTGGAACAAAAGCAGTAA
Source organism: Nephila pilipes (assembly GCA_019974015.1). NCBI lineage: Eukaryota > Metazoa > Arthropoda > Arachnida > Araneae > Nephilidae > Nephila > Nephila pilipes. The sequence goes on from BMAW01039738.1 coordinate 1,222,668, forward strand.
CGAGTCGATGATTCAGAAAGCTGTTTATCGCTATTTACTCGCAACAAAGATTTCTTACAAAAAAAAAAAAAAAAAAAAATTTGGAAAAAAAGCGTTGGAACAGTTGTATCACCCTAAAGGTGATTAACAAAGGTGTTATGTTGATGAATAAAAAAAAATGTTTGCAAAAAAAAAAATGTTGTTTTTCAATGTTAGTCTCGGGGTTATTGATTGATGTTACATATATATATATATATATATATATATATATATATATATATATATATATATATATTCTTTATTAACTAAACCCATCACACCAGATAAATTTTACTGAAGCTTGAACCGATTAATTATACTTTCATTAATTTAAATGGAAAAAATCACTTCGATTCGAGAACGTTTCGGTTTGAGGAACAGTCTTGAAACGAATTTCGCGAAGCTAATTATGATTATATATGAATATTTTTCATTATTAATGAAATTTTAGTCAACTGTTTTATTTATATTCAAATACTATTATTTAACATTAAACATACATTCAATACAAACTATGGAATACAATTTAATAAAGAAGAAAATAATTTCTTTCAACGCAGCAATTGGGTGAAAATTTCATAATTTTGACGTAAAAAAAAATTTTGCTGTTTAGTAGAAGGCACACTTCAGGTAGGCTAACTACCGTAAGATGAGTTTCACTTATCTTTACTAAAATAAATTAGCCCGCGAGTTACTAAAAAAGTAAGTCCACGAGGAATGAAAACTTATCTATACATAAAATTATAATCAAACTGTTATCATACAAAAGTATTTTGTCTTCTGTCAAACTCTACTGAACTTACGGTTGTTTTAAAACAAGCAAAGACGGGTATCAAGTCCCACATAAAAACCACATTTTTGAAGCTATTCATGCGCAGAAACTAATGTACCTCGACAACAGACTTCAAAAAACAGAATGAGAACAGGATAGTAAGAATAAAAGCAGAGAGAAGGTCTCTCTCTCTCTCAAAAAAAAAAGGGGGTGGGGTGGACAGAAATCTCATAGGAAAAAGAAAGATTTCTTGAATGAAAACGAAATGCTAAAGTTGAAATGAGCAAAAATGTGTGCGACGTAGTTTGAGGTTGAATATGATAGCCTCACAAGAGATGAAAATCTAATCTCCACAGAGCGAAATACTAGAATTTTGAACGAGAAATTTTCATATATATTGAGTTCAAAGAGAAATATCTAGAGAGTCAGATATCGTTGAGTTTGGCTGGTTGACAAGCACTAGAAATACAGAGTGGAATCCAGACAAACACTGTTGGGTATAAATGAATTGCGAATTCGACTGGTTATATTTGGGTTATTGTAGCGTTAATACAAGACAGAACAGCAATACCTGACAAACAACATTGCCACAAAAGAAAATAGTCTGTAAATCTGGGTTTGATTCCATGAATGTAACTATCTCAATGTATGTTCTTTTTTTTATATATAAGAATTAATTTTAAATTTATTTACAAAATGCAAGCGATTTCATTCGTTCAAAATACTATCATGTAGAGTTGCAATAATACAAGCAGAAGCGACTTTAGGATAAATATATCAAATCACACCGTTTCAATAAAAAGAATTTTTTTTTAATCTGTTCAATAATAAATTTGATAAAAAATGAAAATACAAATTCAGAATAATTCATCTAGTTCAAAAGAACGGTACACACCTTCATAAAAATGGTACACACCTTCAAAAGCATTATGTCACCAGAAACTACATTATTCAACTTCAAGAATTTGGCTCTGTTTATGCTTAATGTACTTCAAAAATTCACCAAACAAAAGAAGAAAAAGTAAAAACACGATATGATCTAATAGATTTTCGAACTCAGTTAAAGATCTTTCACAAGGGAAAAATTATGTGTACTACATTTAAAACGACAAGTCAAGAATACAATAAAAGAGCAAAATCGGAAGATACAAATGAGAGAAAATAAACTAAATAAGAATTCCAGTGTTTATTGTTGTCTAATAGATTGAATTATATTGATAACAAAGGCTGCAGTTTAAATTTTAATCAAATGATTTAGAACTTTTCACAAATCTCCGTGGGTAATTTTGTTTATTCCAAACAAACAAAAAAAATCTTAGTAACTAATACCACCCTTTGAACGTAATGACTAGCACCTACCTTAAAGAAACAAAATTAAAAAAAAAAAAAAAAATACCATTCTGAGGTAATTTATGCACATCTGAACAAACCTAAGAAAACTTGATTCAGAAATAAAACATCCATGAGCAAACGTTGAGAAAAGGTTTAAAAAATTAATGACTTGTTTTCCCAACCGAATATTTTCTTTAGTTAAGCAGAGAAAAGAAAACAAAAAAGGTAGTTAAGAAATTCCAGCCGCCTTTGACGCATTTCCAAGAATTGCAACGACCTTCTACCTTGCCGAATAGCAGCTGGACTCAAGTCTTCAGGTGAGTTACTAATGCAGCTCTGATAATTAGACAAGCAGATGATCTACACAGCGACTCTGCACCTTGGCATGTGCGATCAGTCACGATGATGCCTCGTTAGAAATGGCGCAGGCGAATATGATAATGCGAAAATCTGTCTCTCATTAAGCATGGGAGTAAAGACTTTATTTATTAGATTTGTTGATCTTCCGGTTAAGTATCGAGCATTTCTCATTCTCCGAATTCAGGAATGCATCGCTCTTAATAGCAGACATTTTGTTAATTCGAGAATTTCAAAGGTTGGCGTTTCATATTAATAATAATCTTTGAGAGATAAAATATACATGAAATCTTTTAATGTACGGGTTAAACGTCATAGAAAACGATAAAAGAGGGTTATAATAAAACTGTGATAAATTATTCATAATATATCACGAACTAATTACATATAATTAACTACAACTCTTTCAAAATGGCTTTATAAAGGAATTCAAGCATTTAACTATAATATATAAACCAGAATACAAATTTATATTAGTTGGGTGATATTTATGAAATTTCCAGAAAACTAAAATAGCAATTAATTTCACACGAAAGGAAATGAAATACTAAGACGTCACACAGAACTTTATTTTTACATTCCCAATTTATTTCATCATAAAATTTAAAACATCCATCTCTTTAAAATGCATGTCCAGTACGGAGGGGGGGGGGACATTTAAGATAGCCGAAATGCTGCAGCACTTATTAACAATGCATTGAACTATTAGACAATTTTCAAACAAAACCTAAATAAAATGTTTATCCATTTAACGCGCGTTCGATGTTTCACAAGATTGGTGAAATATCAAATGCTAACTGAAGATATTATTATTCCTACTGAAAATAATTTCAACGTTTAGCCTTTAAGAAGAATTTATGATTAATTGCACATAACATTTCACCAATGGAAATGCTTATATAAAGCGATTCGAATTTCAGAAGTAGAACAAAATTCTCGCTCACAGAGTTCAAAAATCTCGGAGATTCCTCAATACTTATGAGAACTCTGCAATTATTATACGAGTTTAGCTGGAATTGAGAATCACATTGCCCCTACAATTAAACTGGAGCAGCGATTTCTAAGACGATCTCCATCACGCTGCCGTCCATAGTCAATACAGCAATCTATTTAGGAATAGAATTCCGAAGTTTGAATTATAGGATGAACTTCGGGAACCTAATCAGAGTAAATGCCAACTATATTAAGTTTTGACAAAAGGTTTAGTCCCATATCTTCAGCCGCCTTCAGATTTATCATTAACGAGAGTCAAGCCGTATTGCGTATCTGTAGGAACCTGAGTTGGTTAGTTGAAGACGGTTTAAGTCAGCGTTTCTCAACCGATAGTATGCGTACGCTAAGGAGTACGCGACAGGCTGTAGGGGTACGAGGAAAGAAAACGGTTATAGCGGCACCTCATTTAAAAATGAATAAAATAATTCAAAAATATTAAATAGAATTTTAAAAAGCAAGAGCAGAGGTTTTCACTAATATTGGGGGTCGTCGCAAAGAAAAATACAATGGATTTTCTAAAAACTCTATAATGTATTTGTGTTACCGTTTGCGAGGATGGAGCTTGTTGAAGAGGGGGGGGGGACTTTTACTTACATAAAAATAAATATAGCGGCAAATTAAACGCAGTCCTGAATTTGAGATTATATTTCTTATCTTTTGAGCCTAATTTTTCAAAATTTTGTGATTCAACGCAGTCTAAAATATCCCATTCATTTATCTTTTTCCAATCTTTAGGTTAATTTGTTTGCTTATTTGAAAAAAAAAAAATCATACAATGAAAAAAAAAAAAATGTATCATTTAATTTAATTCAACATACCCCTTTTTGGAGAAGTTTTCGGAATCTGTAATGGGCGAAACAGATTGTGTGTGTATGTATGGGCGAGGGGTTGCCTGGAGGATTCTTGATTGGGGTACGCGAAAAGGAACCGAGCCAGCTGGGTCTGAAAAAGACTGGGAACAGCTGGTTAAAGTAATTCTCAAGCTGCATAGTTTGAGATTATTTGAAAGCAATCTTATGTTAGGTGGTGATAAATTTTCACTAAATAAGGAATGAAAAATCGATAAATTTGTATTTTATATTAATCCTAACTTAAATCCCTATGTAACCTTAAAAATGTAACAAATTCCTATTTATATTCATTATACAAAATGTTAATGAATTCGAACTCATTTGAGATTGATTTTATTAAACTAATATTGCTCGAGAATAGCATAACGCGCTATCTGGTTACCAAAGGGAATGTCCAAAAGGTCACGGGTGTACCATCTTTTAAACATTCTAACGAAAGTATTAGTACTATCCAGATAGAAATTTCATTTACATTATTTTAAATATAATTTAATCCCTGAAACAAATCGCTTATCCCTTCAGGAATACATGTACAGCTTTTGAAAATAATAAGCATCATTTTATTTTATTTATTTATTTATCCAGAATTGATCCATAAAACAATTGATATTCTGTAGAAAATAAATAAAATTACTTACAAATTTAAGGTGATTTTTTTTTATCTTGCGTATTTCATTTTTAGTCTATAGGTATAATAAGATAACGTAAAAATTTCATTTATTACGCCCCCAACTAAATATCAACATAATTAATCAATACAAACAATTCAAAACAAAACTAGTGAATTAAATATGGAAATTCTGATATTGAATTAAATAAATAAATTCAAATAATAAATATTTATCAAACTGAACCGCCACTTCCCACCCAAATTAGTGATTTTCCGACAACGCTCCTTTACAAATCTCTTAATTACAGACAACGGTGCGATGACGAGGTCGACACCTGAAACATTATATATCCTAACTTTTACATCTATCAAATGAACACTCTGAAGCTCCAATGAGTTTAATGCGCACTAATTGCATTTTTCAATTGATGATCTTGAGTCGAATCGAGATTTGAATCCGAGCAGAAAATCTTTTTAAATGCATGAATGAGGTAATGACAGCATAAATAAAACCGTTACGCAACATTTAAAAAATATATACAGCATCTATTATCCATAAAAATGGCAAACAGAATAAATTTTAAAAGTATCATTCCATCTCATTACTGATCACGACTTTTGAGTAGTAAATTGTCGGTTACGGTAATAGAAATGCAAAATCAAACCACATCTATTAACACTCCATAAACTAGAATTCCATATCAGGTGACACTTAAAGATGAGGAAATAAACTGATGACTGATGTATTAATTGGTAGAATGACATTAATTCTAACGACTAGTGATCTGGACGTCACAATTTCAAGTTGTTAAGTCGTTATTTAATATATGAAGTGGGGATGATTGGGAGTCTTAGCATAAATATGACAAATTCATGGAATTTAATTTTAATTGCGCACTAATTAATTGCATAACAAGCAAGCACGCCTGTATCATTTCAGACTTGTATTTTAGTGAAATAAAAAATATTTAAACATTCTCACTATTTCTTCCAAACAATATAAAGAAGCTTAAAACAAATATATATAAATATACGGAATGGAAATAATAGTTGTAGTACATGTGGCAAATTGTACGAATTTAGCGCCTAAAATATAACTCCAAGTATGTTTCTGTTTGTAACTTTATCCAAATATATTACGGCAGTCAAAAACACCAGGTTTGATTAAAAAAAAAAAAACTTCAAACTGAAAAAATTCTGTGGGTGCAATTATTAACACAAATGAGACAGTTTAAGTAGTAGCGAAAAAAAAACATGGCTATGAAAGAGGGAGTCAAAAAAATTCTAAAAATATCTACAAAGTTGCGGGAAGTTTCTAAATATGAATATGTAATTAAGAGTAAAGCAAGGATACAAAAGAAAGATATGGAAAAAAAAGACAAAATGTGAAATTGGTTCGTCATTTGCCTTTAAAAAATGAGAAATTAATTTAAGAAGATTCTAATTGGATATATAGTTACTCATTAAATTTAAGCCGTCTGGTAATATTCTTTTTCTATGCATTAAAACAGCTAACGTTTGTGTAGAAGTAATACTAATTAACTCAAGACACTAAGGCGTCAAAGTATAGGAAAAAATGGAAATAAGCATAAATGATTAATTACAAATCCCTAGGCTTAAATTATGTTAGAAATCATTACAAGTTTTTAAACAGTTGACATGATCAATTTTTTCCAAGTTTTGAATGAAGCCACACTTGCAAAAGCTAAATAAATAAATGCCTATTCATTCCGCAATTTCTTTCTCATAAAAGTTGGTTATAAATGGCGATACAAAATATTACAGAACTTCAGCATTTATGTTATATACAATATGTTCAAAATCAGGAAGAGGGGAATGGGAAAAAACTGAACAAATGTAAAACCCGAATGTAAAATTATTTTGCGGTATACATTTCAGACAGGCTTTGAAAAGCGGTGCGTAGAGATGGAAATCAAAAGCATAGCCTTTTGAACCTGTTCATCTAAAAAGAGAAAGAACATCCTGCTCAATACTTTATCTAAAACCTGTTCTCTGACGTTCTGAATTATTTTCCGAGTCTGCCAAGAGAAGGAAAGTCGGATAACAGCTCTTCTATTCTTTTTCATTTGTGCAGTTGCTCCCCGTGATTTTACCTGTTCATTGGTCTAAGTTCATTTTTCACTTCTGTCTGCAGATAAAATTAGAACATGCTATTCTGCTCAATATTATTTTAAAACACAATATGATTTTTTTTTAAAAAAATACAACCTACTTATTTTCCTCCAAATGTGTTGAATAATCATGTGCACATATGTAGTGATTCAGTAGGGTTAAATTCATTTGAATACATTAGAGGTTTCGTTTGAGGAATGCAGAAAACAAGTTAAAAAGTAGCTCTTTAAAAATGATTAGTTTAATCTAGTTAGTTTTTATTAACGTCTCACTAGAAGCAACTCGTGGGCTATTGGCGATGGACCTCGTAAATTTGAACCAAGGTCAAGTGACGTCTTTGAAAATGAACAGGAAAGAATAGTTCATTGAATAGAACACAAATTCCTATCCTTGGCGGCGAGCCCTACACTTTCCTTTGTATCTCAACCAGCCTCATGAACCCTTTTATTTGATTTATATGCTAACTATTCATTTTAGGATTAAATATTTTTTCATTGCTAGCAAGAAAACATTGTTACTTTCCAAATGAAATATTATTAAAATATAAAAGTGTATGAAATTCGATTTTTTTAAATCATCAAACAAAACTGTATTTTTTCCACGGAAAAAAAAAATGTTCTTTCCTTTTTAAACTTAGAATGAACCTTGAATAATGCATTTCATAATTATCAAGTAACTTTACTTAATTCAAATAATAATAATTGCTCGCAATCATAAAAACTGCAAGTAACATACGAAACCCATTCTGGGTTATTTTGATAATATGGCGTAAGTGTATGTGTGGGCATCAATAATTCTGTATTACTCCACTTAGAAAGCAAATATTATTAGTATGGTTAAGTTTGGTTAGTTGGTGTTTAATGGCTCTTACACCATTAAACAATCTACTAATCTAACCATAACACAGCGGTGTTTACTTTTCTATACATTTGAAGAACTTGTAAGCTATATTAGGAAGAACATATGCTCACCCTAACGATTAACACTCAATATTATTAATAATAAACATGAAAGTTGAATAGAATTTCACTAGGTATCCCATGTTTCCTTTATATTACATGCAACTAGCTAACAATATTTTATAGAAAAAGTAGAATCATCAAGCTCTTTAAGATACTTCAAGAAGTAAAAATAGTTTTCAAACTCTGCCATATATTTCTTAAAAACAATTGAAATTGCATTTATTTTCAAATATTTTCTGAACACAAAAGTCTTTAATATTAAAACTAGTGCTTATACTCATAATTCCATATTAATTGTACCGATGTACCTATTTTACACTAAGGCTCAAAATTAAGGGGTTCGTCACCAACATTTTTTCATGTAGTTACATGTAAAGTTTAAGCGTTGGGTTACATTATATCAAGATGGGGTAGCCCCAGGCTCTCCATCTTGATATCTAAACCAGGCCTCGTGGAGCTAGGTCATCAGAATAACGATTCAAACTTTTACTGTGCATAAAAGTATCAAAGAACATTGCACCATAAGTCGTTTGTATCATACCTTATTACCATGGAAATATCTCACTACCCGACTCAACTATAGTCACAATTTTTCTTCTCTAATCCTGTTCAGAAACAATTAAAAAGCTCGTTTTAAAAAGCGCTCGGGCCATCTGGTGCGATTGGGCGATACACAATGTATAACTATCCAGCAAACTTACTGAAAAGCGTGAGGGTACATTACTAGCCGTAAGCAGGAAGATGACACGCTGAAAATGCGAAACAGCAGCAGCCAGTCTGTCTGCAGCAAGAGTAATATATCTGACGCAGAAACGTATGGTTCCAGACAGACTGCTCGCTGTCTTTTGATCACTAATAATTTAGCGCCAGCGTTATGTTGTAACGGCAGGACAATTTTTTAAATTGTATTTTGTGTAAATACATTTAATTCAATAAAATGTAATTTCCCTTCATTTATAGCAGAATGTTCTTGATTCCCCTCATGAGGTTCAGGAGAATTAGCCGCTTCCCACGACTCGAAAGGTTAAAGTTGTAGTAGTTTTTAACGTGACAATTTGAATCGACATCGAATTCATCACTTGCGCGCGCACACACACATATAGAAATAATGCGGCCCTACTTAATAAAATGTGTTTCCAAAGCGGCCAGCAAAGTATTTTGGATTGGACAGGCCTGATCTAAACATTATCCATATACGTTAAGTTTCTCAAAAGTAACCCTTTACCAAAAAAAAAAAAAAAAAAAAACAAACCTTAAATCCACACATTTTTAGAGTGTGTTCTTAGAATATGTTATCTTAGACTTAATATGTATTATAATATAAATATATTTCATAGATATTATGAGACTTTAAATGCACATATTAAAGCTAGCTTTAAAATTAATTAAAATCTGATTATAAAAATATTTTAATTCTCACATTTTTGCTAAAATATTTAAATTCGTTTTAAAATGGAAGACTAATATATCAGTCCAAACTATTTTGGAAAGAAATGGGAAGTAGATACATCTAATTCAACTATATGGTAAAAAACAAAATGCAAATAATTTAAATTCAGAGATTTAAATTAAAGCACTTCAGAAACTAACATAAACATGGTGAAACATTTTATCCAACATAATTTTTTTAAAAAAATTGAGGGTTTATTTTCAATTTTATTTAAGAAAATCATTCACCCCTTGCGAACTTAAAATTCAAATCCAATTGAAAACACGATGCGATTGCATGAAAATGAGCTCGACCAAATGAGAAACAGTCCACACCGATTCCTGTCCCCATCAATCTTCAATATGAGTCACTGAACTTATTTCCCGCTTTTCTGTGAGCTCCTTAGTTAGATCTCAAGCTACTGATGTCTGGCTAGAGGTGAAATGACGTCACCCTACCATCCAATCTTACGTCATCTATTCTAGGAAGCACACAATGAGTGTGTGGTATCCTTGAAAATGCGTAGACTTCCCGTTTCGAATGGGCTGGTAAGGGAAAAAAAAAAGGGTGAAAGGTTTAGAAAGAGTGCATCTATCTATAAAACTACGAAAACTTCTGCGCGACATTTTTAATCGTGGCTAGTTTCTATCTAGGATAGTTTTTCTTCGGGCAAATTTTACACTTTAATTAACTCGGCTTTAATTAAGCGAGTGCCTGAGTACCCTACAGTCGACGGAACGAAAAACCTTTCGCATAGATTAGGTTTTTGACTAAAAATGTTCCCTCTTCAATCAGTGCCTTGTGTATGTTAGAACAAAAACGCGGGCTTTGTCCGCTTCCACTTGATTGAAAATTGCATTGTTTGCTTCAAATCTTCATCAAGATGGAAATTTTTTTTTCTCTCATAGAGGTGTGTGTGTGTTTCAAGGTGAATTTAATAAACCCGCAAAATATTCAACACACTGTGGAATAGAATAAGTGAGAAAAGCAGCGACTCGGTAAATACCTCTTAATTAAATAATTTGATATTATTTTTTTTTCGTAAATTAATTAAAGAAGCGTATCGAAAACTTTTTAGCTTAATTTAGCGGAATATCAAGATCAAATAAGTCTTTGTGTTTGTTTAAAATGGGCAATATATATATATATATATATATATATATTGCTTCGGTTAATTTTAAACTAATAAACCATTCAAGTGTCATACAAATTCTTATGATGTAATACGTGTTTATTTTTAACGCACGTACACGAATAATTTTTTTGGTGTAAAACTTGGGATTTTGAACTTGTAAGCTTACTGAAATTGGAACAAATCATCAACAAAATCAAAATATTTAACCTAAAAAAAAATGCAATGAATAAAACATAGATTAATGTTTAAAAATTTGAATGTTCAACCTTATATAACAGCAATATTACTAGTTGTGAAGGTTTGATAATTGAAACATTATAACGAAATTCAAAAGCATATATTTTATTAAAAAAATACCCACAAATATCTTGATAAATGAAACATTTTAGTGAAATCCCAGCCAATCACAGATTCAAAAACATTTTTTACACAAAAGTATAAAAATAAATAAATAAAGTAAAATAAAATAAAAAATAAATACTTCCAAATATCTTACTAGATGAAACATTTTTTTAACGAGATTCGAAGATATGTAACGAGAATAAAATACTAATTTTCTAATTCGTGTGAAATGTTCATGCCTGCTTGTAATGAAGTACTACTAGTAAGCCTTACATAATACAAGTGAGTGAATGAGTAATAGTCGAGTTTAATGGCAGAAGAGCAAATTGTGGGTATGCTGCGCCAAACAAGCTAAAGCTGTGATATAAGCGTTTTAAATAACACCGGTAAAAAACCGAGTTTTTTAAACATGGATTTCCTTTCAAATTTCACAATTGGCGTAACTTAATTTTTTGTACCTTAAATTTTAAGTAACATTCACCTGTATGTAATATTCAGCTACATGTAATTAAAATAAAAGCAAACGATAAATTATTATACGACGGATTTGGTGACTTGGCGTGAAATTTAATTCTTTAAGCGATTAGTTTTAATCAATTTTTATTAATTATAATTAAATTATCGTATCGTCATCCCAAACAATCGTGCACAGAAAATTTCAGCTCAATTGAGCACTTTAAAACGTGAGTGAAAAGTTTTTAATGTTTTGAACCGGAGAAAGTTACAAGGTGAGTTAACGAAAACCCATTAAAAAGACGAGTGAGCGATAGTATTTCAATGGAGCCAGACATAGATACAAGCAAGATAAAGCTGTGATCTATACATGAGAAAAATTGAAGACAAACGAGTGGTTGATAATATTTAAATAGCGCAATAGCCAAATGTGGTCATACTACGCTGAAAAGCTGTGATCTAGACGTGTGAAAAACTGAAAAAAAGATAAAAATTGGTTGACAAGAAGGAAGGTCGAAAATTGAAAAGGATCGCTAGGATATCGCATTGCGCGTCACCCGTGTTTATCAAAGACAGAAAACTCCATGGGAAAGAAAAGGATCACTAGGCTACCTCGAGGTCATGATGCCCATACTTACCTAAAGAAGGCAAACCCTCAAGGTCTTTTGATATAATCCCTAGGGGCAGGGTGCTCGGCTATACCCTCAGACACTGGGTACCCATTTTAGTCACCTTTTACGACATGCATGAGCTACAGCGGGTCTATTCTTTCACACCCGGTCACCATACGGGTAACAATAAAAGAAAAAGTCGTTCACGTGGTAATATGATACTAATAAAAAAAATTTAATTTAATTTTCTTCACATCAAACAGATCAATTCTGATTTGATTCTATTTGGAGAAACATTAGCTTCGTCAAAATTCGTCAAGAGGTATTTTCTGTATTTGTAAGGAATTACAAATCAAAATTTTTTTTTAAAAAAAAAAAAAATCAGGGATTAACAGTTATTGCCTTCATTTTAATTTCCCATTTGATTATTTTTAAACGAAAATATCTCTCACTTAATAAATTCCTTTAACATTTAAATAAAACTTTCTTGAACAGTTAAAAATGCGAGAAAATTATCTTCAGTGACAGAGGGCAGGAAAATAGAAAAGCGCAATGATTGGTAGTATATGATTGAAACAAAGAACAAACGTTTCACATCTTTTCTATTAGCATATTCAGTACGCTTGAAATATCAACAAAAAAAAAAAAAAAAAAACCCGCGAGTCCAAACAACGAAGCAAAATACAAAAAAGAACAAAAGTTTTGTTTTGTTTTCTGCTTAACTGCGACTTTGAAGAATCGTTTTACGTAATCTGTACGTCTTAGGCAGCGTAACTAATGAGAAGGATAGACTAAACTGTAAATTAATTTTTTTTTCTTTCGTATCTCGCTGTCAAGAAGAGAGGGAAAAAAAGTAAAAGAGGGGGGAAAACAAAAAAAAAAAATTTAAAAAAAAACTAGTTTCTCAAATCACTCTTCGGGCAAAACAAGATTGGACTTGAAAATAGAAGGCTACGCTTTCGTGCAAACAAACTTCGCGTGTATTTGGAAATATACATATAATTCTGACGTGACAGATCTTTGGGACAGATAAGTACACAGCTGGACTGCAGTCTGCTAGTGTTTTCCGTAGTGGAATTTTAGGTTAAAAAAAATATAAACCAGACACCAGTTGTGCAGTGAAATATCTTCTATTAATTTTTTTAATATAAAATTTTCCCTTCACTTTTAAAATGTTTCGTGTTGAAAGAATTCGACTGTCCTTTTATTCAACCATTTGAAAGAAACCCCACGATTTCACCGATTCAGAAAATGAAAATGCTTTTAAAAATAATTGGTCAAAATAAATACGGAAAAAGGAAAGGAATTATTCTTCAAGTTCCAGTAAATAATAATTGAATTAGTTTTGATAGATAAATAATTATGGGCGTTTTTATTAAAATCCAAAACCTTTCTATCCCTTAATATTTCCATGTATAATTTCTTCGACTTATTCTACTCGTATTGTTTTAACTTAGAATCGTATGCAAGATATTTTACTCATTTGCGTATGTTAATTCCTTTATCGAACTCAAACGATAACTCACACACACACATATATACGATTAATAAGAAATGAAAGAAATAGAAACATTAAGCTAGAAATTTTTTAAATTTATTTTATGCATTATATATAATAATATAAATAAAACATAATAAACATTCCGAAAAAGGCAATAATGAAAGAAGAAATTGATGAAATAACAAGAAAGTATACGGACCTGGATGATATGCAAGAAAAAAAAATATTTTAGGTAATCAACATTAAATGTATTAAATAATTTCTCTTTGTTAAGAAGAAAAGAGAAATTAAAATTTTAAGTGCTATTGTTATTAATGTAAATAAATATAAAATTAGTGACTATAATGACGATGCGATCCAAAAATAGAACACTATAATATTAGATTTATGAATAAATCCTTTGAGATAAAATAAATTATTTTCTTAGTAAGCATAAAAAATTAATTCCTATTATTAATATTAAATTTAAAAACTTTTTAAATTTAATAAAAATTTGGGACGTTTGATCCATAATTATAATAATTGTGAAGACATACAGAGCAATAATGTATGAATTGAAGAATATCAGCATGTGATTACATTTAATTTAAATAATGCTTGGGATAAAAATAAATTACAAGATATTGCAATTAAATGTACAAGATAGTTTCAAGCATATAATTTCAAACAATAATAATTATATTAAAGCAAAAAATGTTTAAAACAGTAATATCTTTTTAACTAATTTGGCTATTAAATATAATTTACCTATAGAAGCTTTTCAAAAACATAAATTTTATATTAATGAGGAAATTAGATATTTGAATTTTAAGAATAAAGATAGCACTAAGATTATTGATATAAAAGGATCGATTATTGATATTACAGGATGAATTTATTATTTGTGTGTTATACTGATGAGATCCCTGGTGAGTATGCTATTATTTGCACAAAACATTATGTTATTACAATAACTATTAAACAATTTGTTAATAATAACACTTAAATTATGGTTACTAATACTGATAGTAACACTTTAATTAAAATTTAATTAAAACTTTAATTAAGATTACTGATAGAGAATAACCTATGCTATTCAAGCTTGATATAAGAAAACAGGTTATTTTACGAATATTGTAACATTCCCTCACATCTTTTCAAAACCTAAATTTCATAAAGTACCTATTAAATTTAGAACTATGACTAATGGTTTCAATACATATATTTCCAATGCTAATTTTAAAAAAATACTATAGATAGGTTTGATAAGACTGCTATTATTAAAAATAGTCATGACTTTGAAGATGTGTTTAATTCAATAGATAGTTTAATTGATATTATCATGATTAATTAAAAAAAATTAATAGCTCTGTATCTTATGAGAAATTTAAATTTCTCATTAATCTCGTTTAAAAAAAGATTATATTTTTATAATGATAAAAATTATAAACAAATTAAAGGCATACCACAGAGTGGACCAGCTAGTAATAGTCTTGCAAATATTTAAGCACAAAATTTTATAAACAAAAATAAATTCGTTTTGATTCAATATATAGATAACCTTATAATTTTTTTTAAATAACTTTAAACCAGATTTATCATATTTTATCCTTCTGATTTAAAACTTGTTAAAACTAATATACATTCTAATGAAACATGTTTTTTTAGATATTAACTTAAAAATGTTGATAATAGTATTATTTGTAGCATCATTGACAAGAGAGATAATTATTCATCCACCCAATTAAAAAGTTCCTTCCTTTGATAGCAATTTAAGCTTAAATATATGTTGAAAGATTTTATACAATCTTTTATTTAGAAATATAACATTAATTAGCATGCTTTAAAATTTTCAAAATAATTTAAATAAATTCTATTTTACATGTGCAAAGGTCGATTATCATATTAATTTTTTAAAAACAAATTTAAATATAAAAATTGAAAAACAATCTTTTTGTCTTTATTGATCTTTTTCTTATTTTTTTAAAAAATTGTTTTTTAAAATACAATTATTCACTATTTTTTTTAAATTTTGCTATTTTTTTCTTAATTATTTTATTATTATCACCTTAATTATTTTTCTTAACTTTTGAGCATAAAGAACTTTTTAACATTTGAAATATGTGTAATAATCTTCTGGCATTCATACAATTCTGACACTATTTGATGGGTGGCAATCTTTTGCCTAATCATTTCGTTCTTCGAGCAGGAATTTATTCAGCCATGTTTGCTCATTGTTATTCACTTGTTGCTCTGCTCCAGTAAATTTTCTAAATTATTTTATACAGAGATCTTTTTTGGTTTTGTATAATAATTTTGTTTCTTTATTCGTATTGTGTTATAAATCTTTTTGGATTTTTCACGGATTGTTAATTCATTTTATTTTTCAATGACTTAAGACAATTCGTTTTTTGTTATTCCAACAGACCTTTGGCTTTATAACTTTTTTTAATCATATAATGTTAATGGGGACAGTCTGGTCATTAATTCCAAATAACCCAGCATTTTACAATCTGCAGCCTGTTACAACATTAATTATATCATATTCCAATATTTTGCTTTTCTTCAATATTTGGATTTTTCAATGTCTTCATCTCTTCTACTGATAATTCTGGGTATTTTTTATAATAATTTGTTACCTTTTATTTACCTGCTTTTGGAAAGTTATTTATACGATATTGTGTTCCTTTTTTTTGATAAAATTGTATTTTCATTTATTTTACTTTGTTCGCAATGTTTATTTGTATGTTTTGAAGTATATTTTTATCAATCCACAGTATAACACAGATTTCTTCTTTAATATATTATTTTATAATTATTGAGATTTATTTTTTCATTTGTTTATGATTGTAAAGTTTTGGTGTGTTTACAATTAGATTTCAAAATGTCTGTCTCTCTCTCTCTCTCTCTCTGTGTGTGTGTGTGTGTAATCATTTTAGCGGTTCCTATTGCTAGAATAAGATGAGAGATATTTCAGATACTTGAAAAAGGAAAATGGTTCTTTCTAATCGAAGTGAAATGGAGTCAAGATATAATCAGATATTGCGGAATTGACCAGAAGTTAAGGGATTTGGATAAATAGCCATATTCAAAATTACCGAATATTTTTGCAGTCTTAAGCAGGATTAAACCATACTGATACTGCTGTTGTGAGCTCTTTAAAATTAAAATAAAAACTTATCAAAAATTTCGAATTGTGGAATAATAAACACAACGAAGAATTCCAAACTACTTCAACGTTGCAATATTGCCCAACATTTTTCTAAATGCATTCATTTAAAAAATTTAGCTCTCAATCCTTTAAAATCAAAAGATACAACTTGAACATTTTGCTGGGAGCGGGGCTATTTAAAATTGCCATACTTCCACATGGCCATACAAGAGGAGGAAATTCCGAATACTGCAAAAGTGATCAAAAAAATACTAGCTTGATTATCGAAAAATAGGGCAAGAAAATATATAATTTTATACGAATGAACCACATATACACATATGGTGTCTGACACCATTTTAATGTAAAATAATACACACAGCTGGCAAACACCAATAAAAGTACTTTCGGATCATATTTAGTCAAGCGCATACACGCTCACCATATTAGTCGAAGCGGCTTTCATCTTAGGAGACCAAACTTGTAATCAAATATGTATTTAAATATGTATCAATTTCACAATACTGAAGGTTTATGCACCATATGTTTACAATTCAGAAAAAAAAAATTATATACTAAAAAAATATCAGCAAAAGAAAATAAAGAGATGCTAGAAAAACACTGTATATTACTATCTATGAACTATTTTTTATGCAAATAACATACAAAAGAACATTTTGATTTGAAAATCCCAACAACTAGAAAAGGTTAGAAAAATAAGTTACATCAACTACATTTAAAAAAAAAAATCTGCCATTACACGACAAAGGAAACATATTTTGAGTAATGTTAGGTTACGCAGAAATATGAAATATATAAATAAATGTCATTTAAACTCCACTTTTTGTAAGTACAAAATTAAAAATCTAGAAAACACGCAGTTTTGAAGAGAAGTCTATAGTTAGATTCCTCTTTTTGCAAGGTTTAAGATACGCATGAGAGAGCAAGGTAACAAAAAACAATTAAAAGGAATCGGCTTGACAAGCGAACGAGCCTATCATTACTGGCTAACAACTGTTTGTCATGCATGAAGAAGTGATTTACTTTGATTCCTCCAGCAACCTTTAAATGAAGAACCAAAATAAGAGACTCTCGTCTCTTCTTTTTTAAAAGCTATAATCTAAAACATATACCTGCACTGAATTCAACATTCACATATTATTATACCTTAGATAGCTATCTTAAAAACATCACATCAAAAATATTTAAAAATGTGTGATATTATTCTCTTAGATTTTTAGTTGAAAACTTTCGAAAAAAAAAATCATTAACTCAACAGAAAAAATATAATTATTATTCCATAACTAGGCTTTGAACATTTTCTTTTTCTGGATTTACCTTAATAATTTCCAGAGTATTGTCTCGTTTTCTCTATAGATAAGTCTAAAGATGTGATTTTTCTACCCATTAAAAAAAAATAACTGTTTCGTTTATTCTTTATCTTTTCCATCAATTTTCCTTTCAACCTCGTCAAGTTAAATTGAGCAATGAAATAACCGAATTCTCTCAGACACGAGGTTTTCATTACTCATTTACAAAAAACTTTCTGTACGGTCAAAATTTTCCAATATTTTTCCAGGCGGTTATCGATTGTCTATTTCTAAGATTTTGTTTGAAATCCTTCAAACTTGTTTATTACCCCCTCCCCAGCTCAAAAATTCTTGTAACATTAAGTTGGTAATTTAGAAAACAACCAACACGGTTCATACCTCAATAACCAAACTTTTATTCCTACATCTATGTAAGGACTTAGAAAAGCATTTCCTGTTCCTCACTACACGACTTCTTTGTCTGAATCGAGTACTGGACTCGCAACCCTTTCTCATTAATAAACAGAGATAATATTAACAGAGCATAACTAATATGTCCTTATAATTCAAGAAATGTAAAGTTAACCAATTAATGTATATGTGTGTGTACATACGGTCCAATAACTACATAGCACTTACTCAGGAATAAAAATTGAGCATACCAAATAATATTTTTAAAGTTGATTCTAAAACGACGCAGTGTTTCGATGGAAATCGATTTTCAAGTGCCTTGAACAAATTAAGTGATTAAAACTTATTGGTTAGCTGTGATTCATGATAGTTTCGAGAATATTTAATTGATAATTAAATATCTGCGTAGTAAGTAGATAAAATTTCGAAATATATAAATAATTATTTTTTTGAAAACAAGACTGAAGTCATTCATGTATTGGAAAAAACAATACATACCCAGAGAATTTTGAAAACATCATTTTTAACTAGTTCATGACTGTTTAGCAAAAAGAAACACCAATTAACTCATACACGGATATTTAATATATAAATCATACTAATATCCCCCAAATAAATTGATATTATGGGAGATTTATCGACATACTCGCATAATAATCACATTATATATGAATAATTTAACTCTTTTTTTTTTTTCTAATTAAAACTTATATTAGAGGTTTTTCACACAAGCTTTTATCAGTATAACATTAAGCACCGTTTAAAAACAATTAACAGTCACTGGCTCATTTGTTGGTAAGGAAAAAATACCAAACAGATGTTTGTCTAAGGCTTCCAAAAACTAGCTATAGGACTGAAGAAAAAATAGAAATTTCACAACAAACCTTAAGAAATGAAGGGCAAAAATAAATGTATGGTATGAAAGCAGGTGGGGGAAGAAACCGAATGTTTGTTTTGTCCCAAAATTGATCAACGGAGCTAATGTTGTTTATTAACTCTCCTCCGACCATGCGAATGAGTCAATGGTTATTTGTTCAAACCCACTGAAGCATGAGCATGAAAACTACTCTAAAACTCTCCACAAAAACTAAAAGTGAAGTGGAATAGGCAACGGACACTACATTCGAATAAACATTGCTGCTTTCTCGATATGTTTAGACGGGCAATCTTGTTCCAAACGGAATGAAGCACGAAATGAGAAGTAGCAGTCGCGCTTCAGATTCCCGCCGAACGAGGAGTAAGCTACGCCGCTCAGTGACAACCAACCCAGCCGAACAAGTAAAACCAGGACTGCATCCCCCTTCTGCAAAAGAAACGACCCCCCACGTACAGGATATGGCCACGACCGGGCTTGTTCAGGGGCCACATCATGGAGAGGAAAAAATAAGCAACAATGTTGGTGCGGTGCATCGAAACCAGAAATTTTGAAACTGTGGTCCGGTGATGCTGGGGGGTTGGGGAGTCTCAGATATAGATCCAAGTATGAATATTTCGATTATTTTGAAGCACTGTTAAAGTCTACGGTGAAAAATGTAATAATAGAAGTTTAGTAATGTAGTTAGGTTGTATATTCGATTCATGATTCAATTTCTTAAATACTATTGGAAATAAGAATCTGATATTGCTACATCTAAAATAAAGACTTTTTTTAAACCTTTCTTAAATCAAAAAACAAAATTATTTTAAGAGTCGTGAGTTTATTGTACAGAAATTTATGAAACCCTGACCTTAATTTCAAAAAACAAATCCTTCGAAAGCAACTAACATCTCGACAATATCATTCGATAGTGCCAAGGCACTTGTTTTCAATCACGATAATCTTCTCGATTGAGAAAAATCAATTAAAAAAAAGTAATTCCTGGTCATAAAAGTTATCAGTCATCTCGCATCACGAAAAGCTGAAATGAATTATTTCTATGCCAATCTTTCCTTAAATAATATTTTAATTCTAATTTCTTTTATTTATAAAGAGCTATAATATTTAGGCACAGATGACCGATTGGTGACTTGTAAATAATAATCTATGGTAACTATACGCGTTATATTTTGTATCTCTTTTCAACAAACTACCTCCAAAGTTGAGGTCATTTTGTCCCTTTAAAGGATACAAATAAATCAATGAATAAACAAATAAAGAGGCACACATTCAAGAAAGACAACGTTGTGGTGCCATTAATATTACGCTCAAACGACCACGTAATGGCAGAATTTTATAACTAAATTCTTTGGAGTTCGTAAAATTTTAATGTGAGCGATTAGGGCGGTAAATGTTTCAGGGAAATGATCAAGTTCTCGAAAACTGTCTCTTCAGTCTAATAGACGTCACGTAGAATGGATAACTTAGCAAAGACACTCCTCAATAATAATGACAACATTTGAAAGACCCCCTTTAGTCATTCGGAGTGAGTCATCAAAAGACAATTTTTTCCGCACTTTGCTCAATTTATACTTTAAAGATAACATTACGCGTGCAGGAGAAAAATTACGCAACAACATGAAACAGGGAATAAACAGGAGAAACAAAGTATTTTACGCAGAATAACGCACGGGAAAATCATATTTCGGTTTAGTCTTTCAAATCAGAGCCTTATATGAAATAAAAGACGCTGAAATTGGATATGCTTTTTAAGCATTTAAAGTGAAAGAGCATTTTTACGATTTCTGCTCAACAACCGTGAAAATAAAGATGTCACTTAGTAATTTCACATCGAGAAATGCTGGCTCTCATGGTTTAGAACATCGTAAAATCCAGCAGCTTGTTAAATCCGATCCAGTACAAAGGAGTTACTATAGTTTCGACAGATAAAGAAAGAGAAACTCTCTCTCTCTCTCTCTGCATAATAATTGAATGAGCGTTTTGCGTAAAAACAAATTTTAAGATTTTTTTTTTTTTCTTCGGCTTTGCACGATTTCCGAATGGTATTTATTGGAACTTTCAGCTCAATATGCGGGTAACAAGAGTTCAATTCGGAAAACAGTCATAATTAAATTGTTTTGATAACAAATTTTAAAACTTGGAGGTATAAAATAATAATCATTTTTATAACTATCAAGGAAAGTCAAACAAATGTATTATTAAAAATTTTTTTAAAGATAATAATAAAAAAAAATAAAATAATTTTTAAATTTCAAAAACAAAATAATAGTGAAATTAACAGTGTTCTATGAGCTCTGTGAATGTTAAGTATTTTAAAATAAGATTCCCTGCATGTAATTAGAAAAATATTCCATTATTTGAACTTACAATACGTTCGAAATAACGGACATTTTCCCACCAAGTTAAAGACGCAAGAGTAGAGTTTATAACTATCAAGGAAAGTAAAACAAAAGAATTATTTAAAAAAAAATAGAAATACAATAATAAAGATAATAAAGGAATTTTAAAGTTTAAAAAATAAAAATATCGCAATTAAGAAATAAAAGAAAAATAATAGCACGAAATAAAATAATAGTGAAATTAACAGTGTTCTATAAGCTCTGTGAATGCTAAGAATTTTAAAATAAGATTTCCTACATATAATTATGCAAATATTCCATTATTCGAAATTACAATACAATAAAAATAACGGACATTTTTCCACTAAGTTTAAGACGGAAGAGTTTTATATTAATTACGTTCTACGTATGAGAAATAACATAAAAATACCATTCTAATTATTCAAGAGCAAATAAAAAAATTATTACTGCGGGAATTATTTGACAACATTATTAGCATTTATTTCCTTGTCAACTTTAAGAAGAGTTTTATATTAATAAAGTTTTCTACGCATTGAAACAGATACTAAAAATCACCATCCTAATTATTTCTCAGTAATAAAAATTATTGCGAATATTATTAGAAATAATTAAAATTCAATATTTGCAAATGTTTATGAAGAAATGGCAAGTCGCATACTTCTGACAAAGAAGTTTGAAAATACGTTTGACAATGGAAAGTTCTTTCACAAAGAATAAAAATGGCGTTTCCTTTCAAGTTAGTTTCCATTCAATGTGAACGTGCAATTAGGCATTTCTAACAAATACTAAGCCTAACAAATAAATTTTCAATTAAAAAATATGAATGAAAAATTATTCAACTAGCTTCTTAAATCTTTTTTTTTTAAATTGTTAAAATGAAATATCATTAAAATTTACGCGGACGATCTTAGGAAAACAACAAATATTTAAGAATCATAAAATTAAAGCAAATCGAACGGAAACATTTTCCGAAATTACTCTGCATTCCACAAACAATTGTCGCAATTCTTCCAAATTGCATATTTGTATAAACTTGCGAATGAAAACAAAGTTACGCAAGTGCCATTCAACGTTTTGTTAAAGGAATTTTAAAACTTTCAATGCAGAAAATATTATATTTGTTTGAAAATCATTTATGAGAGAATCTTTCACTCATTCAAAATTGCTTCGAAAAGAGATTACACAACTTTTACTTCTTTTTTTTTTTTATCAGATTACAAGGATGTATTGATTTATTTAAATAAACCCTAAAAGACAAATTTAATTTGAGAGTCATTTAAGGTTTTAAGTCAGGATGAAAAAAATACACGAGAAAAAAAAATGATTGATTCACGCTGAGAATTTAAGCGGAAAATAAAAACAATAAACTACTCTAACTTAGGCATTAGGATCAAGAATATTCAAATTTGTACTTTTTATTAAAGAAAAGCTTTGGATTAAATTATGTCACACTTTTCAAAAATGTTAATTCATTTACAAGAGCTAGTTTTATTTTCAATTATTTTGGCTAACGGTTTAACAGAATAAGTAAATAAAATCACAAGTCTTTTATTATCATCGTACTTTCGCAGATTAATTAGATTTTTGTTTATCGTAATAAAAAGTATATAAAAGTTTTCACTACAGTGACAGAAAGTTTAGAATGAGTAAATATCCAAGTTATATATGGCAGTCGAAAATATACTCGGAATAAAGTGACCTAGAATTAATTATTGATTTCAGGAAATAAAAGCAGTTAAAAAACGATATTCAACAGTGACGTCTGAATTTTTTAGACAAAGACAAAAAGAAAATATGAATCTGAATTTAATTTTTCAGGAAAGCAGATTTGTCAAGGTTTATTTTAGATTAAAATAAAATCAGATGGCAAAAGAAATATCGTCATATAATAATATCACTTACTTTCAGGTATTGCTGTTTAAACAAGCATATACGCCTAGTTCCTAATGACGCTCTTCTACAATATGTTACTGTGACAAAAGAAAAATCATCACATAATATACATCACTTATTTTCAGGTTTTGCTTTTTATACAAGCATATACACCTAGTTCCCAATGCAGCGCTTCTACGATATGTTACTGTGACAAAAGAAAAATAGTCACACAATATGTCAACTTTTTTTTGAGCTATTGCTTTTCATACAAGTATATAGGCCTAGTTCCCAACGTAGCTCTTCAACAATATGTTACTTGTAATTACCAAACTGCTCCACACCACACACGATGAACCACACACAGCGACTCTTGGTGTTAGGAATTACGCTCCAGTCAGGGGTGATAGTCGGTACCTTTGAAAAGTTCTCATACTTTGTACGATGAGAAACAGAACAAAAACTACATTTCTCACAAAAGTCTTCATAGAAAGAGCAGGTAATTATTATTTAAAAATAGTGTGTTCGAAGTTGCTCCTTAAATATGAATTAAATTAGGGAGAAAAATCAGAGGAGAATAAAGGGGGGGGATGAAAAAAAGAAAATTATCAGAATTAATTAATTAATTTGCCTTTTTTTTCCCTCTCTCTCTCTCTCTCTCTTTGCTCCCTTTCATACGTACACTAAAAACAAGCGATTGAGAAATGTTTATATGCATATATATATATATATATATATATATATATATATATAGTTCAAAGAGAAATTTTTATGCTTAAGAACAAAATGCCAATGGAACCCTTTTCTAACATCCCAAAAATATTCGTTTAAGTCAGCCCTTTCTTAAACTGTGGGTGGTGACCCCCGAAATCTTGGGCTGGCGGAAATTTAATTTAGATACACAAATTTGAAGAAATACTATAGTCGCAATTTATTCATTATCTTTAATTCAATATATTACATTTTCTGTGCGGCGTGATTTTAAAATCGTAATACTGTCTAAGTCGAGCTGTAAACCAAATTTACACTTTGAAAAAATTCCTCTCGCCGCATTATTAAAGCGATATTGCAATTTAAGTTTATTTTGGAATCAGAATGTGTCTAGATACGCATAATATGTAACGTCCAGCGCCATATAGGTGAATAAGTCTCGGGTTGATGTATAGTCAATTATTTCTGTTTCGTCACAAGTGTGTACGTCACAAGAATAATATTATACTATTCTTTACTGTTTTATCCGTATGGGATCGGTATTCATTTCAAAGAATATTATAAGAGAAGTTATAATTATTTATATTTTAATATAACATTATTTTTTTACCCCTGGATAATAAAGATAATGAGTATTTGATTTTAATTTTATAAAATAATTTTTTATGAAAAATTAAATAAATTAGAATTCAGATTTATTTATTTTTAAATTAAATTAGAAATAAAACAACGCCCACACGTATTTATTCATGGGTGCTTACGCTTGGGAGGTTGGAGACCATTCGAAAATCTCAAGCGTAGGAGTTGGGTCACAAGACTAGAAATTAAGGAACCACTGGTTTAAGTGTAACATACGTTAAAAATATCCGATTTCTGTGTTTTTAATTCTCCCATCCTACCCCACCCCCTCCTAGATAAAACAAGCAACAGAAAAAATGAAAAAGGAACATAGATAAATCCATTTATTTATCAGTTATATTTTGGATTAACATATGTTCTTTGATAGGCTGCTTGATTTATCCACGCGAATTCGAACAAAACAAAGACTATGATATAAAGTAAGTGTAGATAAGAATAACATTCATCAGTCTCTATTGCACACGAAGAAACGTTGTTCCGAATGAGAATTAAATATCAGGTGAATAAATTTACATTTAACAATTCCTCATTTATAAAACATTTCATCTACTCATGCAAGAAGTGGGATTAAGGGGAAGAGGGAGAGGAAAGATACTGAATTCAATTTTAATTATAGCATTTGACTAACATGCCGCCATTTAATTTTTAAGAGAACATTCAATCCAGAAATTTAGCAACATTTTAAACATGTTTTAACATCCAAGTAAAGATAAAGATACAAACTGAGTCTTCTCATTATCAAAATATTAATTTCTTTCTATGCGAACGAATCATAACTTATATAAAAATGATAATAAAAAAGACAACACAATGCTTCATTTCCTTTAATAACTGCACCCTTATCAAATTCGGCAAACAGAATGTCGTAAGAGATAGCTTCCAGTTTTAAATGGACAGTGAAGGTCGCGAACAAACTTCTTAACCGAATTTTTGATGCCTCGCCCAGACTGATTTCTCATGTTCTATGGCAATTAATGGCATATATAATTCTACCGAAAACGATACTCCCTGTAAATTTTAAAAAATATTTCAAGTACTTTTAAGTGATTATTTAACTCGTTTGTTAAACATTTCACAACTTATTCAATCCACACTGGAACATTTGCTTAATTTACGACCGCATATGGAAGGGGGGGGGATCACTGACTTCAAAACAAAAAGATATTGTCTCCCTTTTTTTAATATATATATAAAAGCTGATATTGTGTAACCATTGCACACTATGACTACACTGCAATTCCAGACAATTTTTCTGCTAGAAGCAGTGTTGAGGTCTACACATAGTTACATTTACATGGCTATGTCCAATAAAAGTTTCGGAATTTCAGAAATTTTTTAATTTCGTTTTAGATTACTCCAAAAATGTCTAAGGTATAAATTAGGACACCAAATCTATATTACATATAAAAAATTAAACTGTCAAGTTCCTTCTCAGACCCTTGTTAAACGTACACTCTTAATTTGATAAAATGTTAAGCAAAAAACACCAAGGGGCTTAGAATCCTACTTTTTTTAATTGAATCCGATGCGGTTTAATATAACAGAACCCTTTCTTACTAAGTTTCTGTGAAACATGACGTTTGTAAAACTTAATCTCAGCATTCTACAGTAATATATATATATATATTAACTTCTCCCCCTAAACCTGAAACAACAACAGATTTGAAAAACTGCCGTTCTTTTTATTGCTTTCTAATTCACCAACATGCAGCGGCCTTTGTGCAAGAACGTAATTTTGCTCAGCATACGTAATCAGTTTTTATGTTGAAAAACTGAAGAAAAACAATTCTTAACGGCGTCCGTAAATTCCCCAAATGATTGATAGAATGACAAGAATGCATGCAGTCTAAACGAAAAAAGTATCGAAAAACCTGATTCTGCTGGCAGTGGGCGCAAGCATTTTATCTTTAAATCCACCCAAGATCGCATGTCAAAATAAATTATTCATAAATTGTCTCGTATTGTCAAGAGAGAAAAAATGCCCAAAAATGACTGATTACAGTGGTACTCGTTTTGAAACAAAATGAATCTTGCGAGTGAGAAGAACAATTGCTTTTGGTTGGGCTACAACTTTTTTATATCATCCTTAGCGCAGCAGGAGTAATGCTTATTTTACATATCTTAAAAATGAAACATGCTTCTCTCTAGTTTTAGAAAAGATTTCGATGGAAAAATCCTGAGCGATTAAAAACACATTGAATAGTTTTAAAGCTTAATTTTAACACAAGTGTTTCCAAATTTTTTTGTTATATGAGATTATTATTTCAGTTGGATAGAGTAGAATATTGAGCGAGCAACACTCATTTTCAAAAAAATGTATACAGTTAAGTCTATAACCGTTCATTAACTAAAAGGTTAACTAATTTTATCCGCTGGTCTATTGTATTATAATTATCCGAGGTATATCCTACAAAACGAAATTAAAAAGGAATTAGATAAAATTATTTTAATTATAGTTTTTAAAACAAAATTAATGTTACGCGATTATCCCACTGTAAACAAGTATAATACATAATTTTTTTAAAAAAATTCATTCTAAACATCTAAAAAATGAAATTGCGAGCTCGAGTTTCGAATTTCAAACTGTAAAGAAGCGTTAGGAATTATACAGAGTTCGTAGCAAGAGAAAAGCTCTAAAATTTAATCTACTGTTACTAGTTATTTCATTTAATTTAAAAAAAGGTTGAATACATCATAGGATATTTATTTACAGTTTCGTTTTACTTTAAAGACTTTTTCAAGGACACCTAATTTGAATGTTTCGGTTCCATAGGAAACGTCACATTTGACTGCCATCTAATGTCATTTCAAGAGTACTTGAATGCTAAAAAGGTACTTTCGATGAACAACTTTCGTTGAAAAAGGCGGAGCTCGATACGTAGCCTCTGTTAATTCTTTTGACAGTCTAAAATGTTAAAATAATATTAATATTGGGTCAATTTATATGCGACTTCAAATTATTAAAATAATTATTTGCAGCAAAATCGGGTGATAAATTCGATTAATTTTGCAGAGGAGTTCCTTACAATTAAATGTTCCGCTAAATGCGCAGTGTTTTGAACAATACATGACTCGAAAACAAACAAAAAAAATAGTAAAAAGTAAATAAAGCCAAATGTATATATACTCAATTGAGGTACGTCAGAAGAAAAGTCGATTTCAAAAGAAATAAAACTTTCCAAAAGCCATCATAATAAATTTTAAAGTTTTAAAGTACTGTAATAAATTTTAAATCCTTTTCATGTGTATGCAATAAGAAATCTATTTTGATTTATTGACGTATGAGAAACTATAGTTTCAAACTCGATATGTTTATGCGATAATCGTGATTGCGATAAATTCATATATACTACTTTTACTATTTAGACATTCGGAAGGAAAAAAAAAATACTTAAATATATAACAACAAATCACATGAATTCTAAAATCGAGACCAATATTTAATGATCATATCATAAATCATTCGAAACTTAAACAAAACTCTAAAAGTTTGCTATGAATTAGAAGCGAACTTTTGAGACCATATATTATTTTACATTTCATTAAGGTCTTAAAAAAAAGTTATGCCAAAAAAAAAAAAATGAAAGAATAAAACTTAATACACTAATATTTAGTCCAGGAGGCAAACGAAATATGGTGAAAAATTATTCACAAAA
Organism: Nephila pilipes; assembly: GCA_019974015.1. Taxonomy (NCBI): domain Eukaryota; kingdom Metazoa; phylum Arthropoda; class Arachnida; order Araneae; family Nephilidae; genus Nephila; species Nephila pilipes. The sequence goes on from BMAW01039738.1 coordinate 1,251,133, forward strand.
TAAAAATATTTAATAACCGTATCACAGCGGATTACAATAAACAAATATAAATGCAATCAAGGTAGAATTTTGCTTTTCAATCGGTTCAGGACACCCGTTTAACTTTTCTGCATTGAATATTGCCATATAGGAAAATATTCATTAGAAACGCCTTCCTCCCTCAGCCCGCTTCCCGAGCAACTGTTAGGACAGTTCATGTATGCATTTAGACAAGAAAAACACTGTTTCGTTTTGGGACTCGTCAGAACTTTTTTAAGTTCGTTCTTTTAATTTTTCTAGAATGAATCTATCCGTATTGGCTAAGCATAATTAGAATTTCTTTTCTCACTTTAAAAGCTTTTTGAAAAGTTAGTAAAAACTGTAAGACATGGAAAATTATTTTAAGAGAGTGTTTCAGTTTGTGACCCAGGTACTATTAAAAATGATTTGTTAAATTGTCAAGATTGAGTCTAACCATATTGCATTGCTGCCAAACTTTTTATGCTAGAATTAATAACTTGTTGAAAAGTCTGCATCAAATTTAAGATGCGAACGAAACGCTTCGAGCAAAAACGAAACGCTTCGAGCGAAAACGAAATGTTACGGCTAGGCACTTGAACGAATTCTGCCATATTGGCAATTAATGATTAGCATTTCATTATTGAACTTGATGATATAGGGGAGGATATGCAGGACATAAATTGTATCACTTATGAATGAGACTTTGACAGTTTCAGAAATTTGTTAAAATGTTGCTTACCTTGATCGAGTCGTAGCAGGCGATGACACGGCCGTTCTGGACTTCCACATGGGCCGGAGGATGGGCAAACTTGCATTCGGTGTCCGGACGGGAGCACTTGTTCCGTTGGTACTCCCGACACACTTCCAGTTGCAGCCACCTCGAGTCTTTCACGCTGTTCACCATTGCCATGCTACCTAAACACCAGCACTCCACAATGGCGGTTGGTTGGGGGACGAGTTGCGAAGGAAAAGGGGACAAATACGTTGTCCGGTGCCTGGACGGTGGACTTCAAAGGACTCTTTCCTTTCAAAAGCCGGGAAAAAAGAACTTTCTTTTTTTTCCCAAACGAATATTTTACTTAATGTACTGAAAGATCACTTTTATCGGAAGGAAAGGTCAGAAATTTCTTACCTACCAACAATAAAAGATCGCGGTACGTACAATATTCTCTCTTCGCTCTGACCACAGAAAAATAAAATTACTTTCTTCCCACACAAGACACCTGAAATCTACTCACTTTTAAATGTCTTACGTAAAAAGTTCACGCAATAAAATGTTCGACGATTTAAAAGTTTTGCAGTTCTGTCAGTTTGTCTTTATATCCACAAGAAGGGAGAAAGAGAGAGAGAAAAAAAATTTTTTTTTTTTTTCCTCTCAAAAAAGTTCACAAAGTTTTCTGTTCTTCCACAGTCGAAAAAACGATATTTTTTCCTAAGAAATCGTTCGGAAAAAAATAAGACGAAGATCAAGTCCTAAACGACGATGAAGCAGGATCGGTGTCCTATATAGGGAGCATAAGGTTGCACCCGAAAAGTACGCCAGCCGCAGATGGGCTGTAAGACGGGCAGTGAGCGGAATCCACGACGGAATAGAGAAAGTGAGCCGGCGCTGCGTCCGAAAACTTTACTTCCCGTAAAACTGATACAACGCCTGACAGTGTGCTTGGAGAGATAGTGGGGATGGGGAAAGGGTAGGTGGGAGAAGCGAGGTCGTCTGGTAGGTCTAGGGGTGGTGGAAAACGATAGCAGCGCCGACTGCCGGTGCGTCTGTGTAAAAGACTTGTGAGCGAGGCCGCTTGCTTGAAATCGAATTTGGCACACGAACTATTATTATTATAATTCAAATTTCGCGTCGTGCGCTTCTTCGCTTTGAGGCGGCTGCGAGTTTGAAACGGGGGAGGTGAGGGGGAGAGAAGAGATAAGAGTTTGGAAAAGGGGTGGAATACTTTGGCGAGGGAGCTTTTGGGGTTGGAGTGTGTGTAAACCGAAACTACAAATTCATCTCTTGGGGAAGAGGCGGGAAAGTTTACCGTTTTTAATAGAGAATTCTTTACAATTTATTTCTTTCTCGCTCAAGATAGTTGATTTGCGCTTGTTTCATTTTTAAAAAATGGCACGCGTTTTATCACGAATATAAAATACAAGTCAAGTTTCATGCAATTTGATTGGGTATTTATGAATACAGTTGACGAGACGAGTCATTTACTTCTGTTAAGAAGGGAATGATAGTCTGGGATGATATTTTTTCTAAATTTTTCGAACATAATTTGAAATAAAATAATTTTCTCGAAATATCAGAGCAGAAAACGGAAACGATTTGTACATTCAGTATTACAAGAGAAAACAGAACTTATTAGATAGTTAGCACTAAATTTTTGAACTATTTTTACTCATAATACTGTAAGGATATTATAAATTTCATATATATATATATATATATATATATATATATATATATATATATATACACCTTGATTTACCTTGAAAAATTTACCTTGCTTTGCATTTCAGAAATGGCTACTGGTAAATTTTGAACATTATAGTAGCTTAGGATTATTTGTTTTGAAATCAAGTTCTTAATTTTTCACCACTTTCTTATCTAATAAATGCGACTAAAAAATAAATGTTTTGCTCAGCAACATACCATAGAGAAAGAAATATTAAAACAACATTTGTTTAAGTCAATTCTGGATAAAAAATTATAACTCGAGAAAACGAATTAACGAAAATCTGCATACGGAAAAAGTAAAACACTTTTAATTCTTTGATGCTTTTGTGCCGAATTGAAGTCCTTTTTCCCCACTCAAATAAGGTTTTGAATCAATTGTTATAGTAGAGGGAAACAGAAAAGATGAATTGCATGGGAACAAAGTTGTGGAATTAAAATTGTTAAAAACAACTAGATACTTTAAAAAAAATAACTAAACCAGAAAAGTGTTTTAAAAAACTGGAATTAAATATTTGAATATCAAATACCAAAAGTAGAGGGAAATAAATTTTCGTTCTCCTCAGTTGTGTGTGTGTCAGCGATGACGTAGTGTGATTTTATTTTTGAGTATTGTTCAGCAATAAACAAGTACTCGAAAATAAAATACACGCACACGAATTCTTAACCGACGAAATTGATATCAGGATGACTAATCGCATTCTGTGATTCATTCATTGTTCTTCATACATGAATTTAATTCAGCCATATTCGTAGAAATAAGGTTTCCCGAATTGTCCACTTTAGAATACGGAAGAATTATTGAAGGGATGCTGTAAAGTGGGTTTTTTCGCAGACTGTGTGGTGTAACGAGGCAACAGTTCGAAATCACATCAGATTATCTAAAATCACTCCAAATTTTCAGATATCTAAAAAGTTTCAGAAAAGGTATTTCATTCATGTAAAAGAATCAATTAATTCATTTGATTTTATTATTCAATTTCGAGTGGTTTAGAGACTTTTTTCCCCAAATAATTCGACTTTGAGGGAAATACAAAAAATAATTACAATGACCCCCCCCCTTCCCATTTAAAATTAAAAAAATCCTTTAATAACTACAAAACGATTTCTTTTCTATACCAATCATACCGTCACAAAATATGCATTTAATTAATTAATGTATTAATTTTGCTTCTTGGAATAACAAAAAAAGGGATTTTATAAAAGATAAGCAAATATTCAAAATTATTGTACAACATGTAAAGTTTTTCGAGGCATTTAAAGGAGCAATACGCCAAAAATCTTTGAAAAAATATAAATAGTTTAGTTTCTTCAGAGTCAAATGTTTTCTTTTTGTATGATTGTATTTATTTTTCAGAGAATTGTCTATTTCCAATTCATCTGAAAGATATCAGATCTAAATTTTGGAAAGAGATCGATTGTAACGTTTGTAAATACTGTAATATCCCTCATGTGAGGGATATCTCTATTTAAGGGACAATTCTGTTGATCCCAGTCCCTTTGAAAAGGGGCGGGAGAACCTTAATGTATTTACCTCTTATTAAGGAACACCAGAATTTTTTTTTTCAATAAATAACATAGAAATAATAAAATAAATGAAAACAGAAAAGCACATTTTTAGTAATCTTTTGAGGTTTCAAAGCAAGTTTGTGCTCAGTAAAAGGCAGTTTTAAGAAAAGGGAACAATACAATGAAAAGTTAATCCCTCTCTTTTGAAAACTGCTTTTCAGCAGGGAAAAGGGGAACAATACAAGCAAAGGGGGGGAAACAAGTTGTGATGAAATCAAAAAGATATTTCACATTCACAGAATTCAAAATCCAGTTATTCTTGTTACAGTAGTGGGAAATAAAGAAAGTTAGTAAGTTGTAATACAATCCAAGACAGGGACCAATAAGAAATGTTTGTGTATGCAACCATCAAAAATTAATAAGTTGACTCCATAAACAATAACCGAGTTATAATGACATTTAATTATTAAAATACTTTGTACGTTGCATTATAAAGTTGAAATGGGAAAATACGAAAAGTAATACTACAAATATTTTAAATTATGACACTATCCCCCCTCAAAGAAAGCTCAATTACAAAACTTTCATTTTTTTTCAATTACACAACCACTAGTACACAACATTCTGAGACCAAAAAGTGTGATATATAAATAATGTAAATGCCTTTAAATACAACTCCTAACTATAAATACACCTCCTAACTATAAATACACCTCCTAACTTTAAAAAAAAAATCATGGTAACTGTTAGTGACAGTGAATATTTTAAGATCATCAGTGACTTTAATAAACACATGGAAAAAATGCTTACAATAGCACAGACTTTTAAACAGAGCAATGTAATGGATATTTTCAATACATTTCCACAAGTACAAAACTCTACTGTTCCTTTCATGTAAGTTTGTAATAAACTTATGTAAGATTTTTCACTTTAAATTCAAATAAACATCTGTGACAATGTTACTTATTTTTACAGCATTTATTTAATGCTTGATACAACCTAAATTTCGAATTAAATTACATTTCTTAGTATGTACCCTCTGAAGAAGGAACACTTCTATTTAAAGGACGAAATGTCTGGTCCGGTTTGTCTCCCCTATTGAGAGGTATTATTTGTTGTTCGGTGTGTTAATTTAAAATTTATCCCAAATAATTTATTCAGAATGCTTGAAAAAGGAGAAAAGGAAATATGTATTGCTGGATAGTATTCATGCATATGTAGATAAATATTTCATTTTAATTTTGACTTAATCTCAAAGTTTTAATTATTTAGATAACAAATACTTCAAAGTAAAATAAAAATTGTTCTATAAATCTCAATTCGCTACTTTCTATTCTATAAGCTTATTGTTTCTGTTTAAGGTAAAATATCTCCTTTTTTCATGTATAATTGAGCTATGAAAAAAACTAACAATTTCAGAATTTACTAATATTTTACTGCAATATTCAAAAAAAAAAAAAAAGGAAAATAAATCTCAGAATTGACATTTATATGAAAGTGTTTTATAGATCTAAACCCTAAGTATACTTTTAATAAAAGTCAAACAAATCACTTGTAAACATTGTCACAATGCACAGACTTTTGTATGATTCAATATTTTATGATTCATTTTTTCCCCTTTTAATGTTTGAGGAAGTTTCAATATTTTATCAATGGAAATTATTTTAATCATAACGAATCAGAATATTGCGGAAATGACTACGAGTTTTAGATATGCAAACAGATGACAAATGAATTTTTTTTAGAGCGAAGAAGGTTTAGAGTAAAATAGGGAGTTAAATTCTTTTAAAAATAATTGCAAATATGTAAATAATTCTTTATAAACTTATACCAATCGCACACACAAAACCTTCATATACTCAATTTTGTTTTTACACGATAGACAAGCTTCTAAAGAATTTGCGTAAAAATATATACTACATATATGGAAAATAAAGTAATAGAGTTCCTGAATGTTGAATATCGGCAAGTTTAGTGAGTGACAGTTACAGTTTAAGGAGCAAAAGCCTAATTTGGCCGAGTAGCGCGGGCCAAACGTTTGTTTTAAGTCTAATATAGAGAGGGGGAAAAAAGTTTTTTTTAAAAAGGTAAAAACTGGTTGCCTAGAAAGATGGTCGTATATAGAGAAGGATCACTAGAGAATCCTGGAGTAGCGTTACCTGTGTTTACCAAAGACAATAAACTTCAAGGGAAGGAAAAATATCTCTATGCAACGCTATCTGGGGGGAGAATACTTCTTGATTCCCGTACTTCTCTAAAGAAGGTAAGCCCTTGTGGAGATCAACAAATGTAATATAGTAATCCAATTGCAAATATGTATTTGAATCTTGTAATTTTACGTGCGTCATATTCAATTTTAAAATGTTTCACTTGTGATAAAAATATATGATGTATATTTCATTTGGAATAAGAAAAAGTTACTAATTTAAGAGCACAAAAACTAGATAAAATTATCTAAAAACTAAAACTGAATTGCGTTCGCTATTATACTCGAACAATAAAAATAAAAAAAAAAATAGAATAGAATTTTAATGTAAAACATGGTATACAATATATTCGTTGCTAACTAGTGATTTAAATGATCATCTATTGACTTTAGGCAAAATTAATCTATTTAAATGTGCATGAACTTTATTTTAAATTTTATTTAGTTCAGACCGCAAAAAGATACTTCTCATTTTTAACTCCAAATTTAAAATGTAGATTTCGGACAAAAGCATTTCAAAATGTATTGAAGTTATACGTCGGGGAATTCCCGAAAATAAAATAAATAAGAAAAATTAAGCGTCAATCTCAAAGTGAAATATAACCTCCAAATTATGAAATAAAAGTCATTTTTTTTTAAATGTGAGAAGAGTTATAAGAATTTTTTTTTCTCAATTTGATCAGTCGTTATATATATATATCTGTGTGTGTAATAAAAAAGTCGTGCGAAAAGAGAACGAAATTTATTTTGTATATTTCGTATTAAATCCAAATCATATAAAAAGATTTGTACAAAAACAGAATTGGGTGTAGTCGGAAAAATGCATTTTTTGCACGCTTTCTACAAGAACGATATTTCGATTTACAAAATTGCTGAGGAGTAGTGAGGTGCAAGTTGGTGTGGGTAAACCGGTTTGTTTTCGTTTGGTTAGGTTAGGTTAGGTTATATTAACGATGAGAGCTGGAGAAATTCGTTAGACTAGCGTCAACGGTGAACCGGATCTAAAGTCTGAACCCTGACCTGTAAAATAATGCGAATGAAGGTTTTTTTTTCCCTCCTTTTTCTTTTTTCAAAAAAGAAATTTAAAAAAAGTTTTAGTATTAGTTACCTGAAGTATATACGGTCATTATTTTTGATGGAATACAACATGGGATAATCTTAATACAGAATCACGAATATATTCCGCGAAGTTAGGAGGCGTTATTTCTGTTACTATTATTATTTTCATACAGGTTTTAATTTGTAAATGTAGGCAAACATTTGAGGGGAAAAAAAAGTTTTGTTAAAAATTACTTCTTCGAAAATTTTTCTTTAACACACAAAAAAAAAAGCCAACTTTTATTTAACTTTTAAAAATTAATTGATTTCTATTTACTCTTATTCCTAACTTGAAATTACGTACTTTAGCAAAAACAGATTTGAAGAAAAACAGCAAGAAAAGGAGCAGGGATATCACAAAAAAATTATACCAGAATGAATTATTTTAAATTAAAATAATGTCTTGCTTATAACAGCAAGTATTATAATTACGCAGGGTTTAATTATATATATTTATTATTTAATCTGCAATTTTATAATTGAAGAATTTGTATTAGTTTGGCTTTATATTCACATCGCATTAAATATACATAAAAGCTATTGATGTCGGGTGGTATAATTTTAAGCCATAGTCAAACGACTAGAATAACAGCCGAGCAGGTATTTCACTTTTCTATCTCTCATACCTCACCATGTGAGAACAGTTTCTATAAAAGAAAAAAGATATATTGCATTGTTTTTGTTATTATATTCAAAATTAATGAACTTATATAAATTCGATTAACATTGATTTCTTCTATGTCAACATAGTAATATAAATATCGTTATTCTAGAGACGGATTTCTTTGTTAAGCATCAACAGAGAAAAAAAAAAAAATTCTGTATTACACTAGGAAATTTTTTTTGACTATTTTTTGGAAAAGGGAGCGTTATGTGTATACGAAAACTCAGTGGATGATCCCTCAGTCCTGTGTGTGATTTCTAATAATAAATCTAAGTAATAATAACAATAAGTCTAAAAAATACTACCCAATAGTGTGGCCAGACTGTTAATAATTATATAGTATGTGGAGAATTTTTACAGTTAGTCGTGGTTAAAAGTAGAAAAATGATTCGAGGAAACAAAAAAAAAAAAAAAAATTAATATTTACCACAACCACGTATGTGGTCATGGTGGTGTAGTGGTTATCATGTCTGCTTACGACCCTGCCAACCCAGGTTCGATTCCCGGTGTCTTCGGCTTGGGGAAGGTGGTCATGGGTTAACTCAGCCCTTCATATCTCCGGGGTCGATAAATTAATACCATGTTTGCTTGAGAAGTTAACTGAGGGTCCAGCGTCGGCCTAGACACTAGCTAGTAATTAGCGCCCCAGGCCCAAAGGCAACAGAAACGGTTATAGGCCTGATGGGACCTCTTAGGCCTGTGTAGATTTTAACAACTGCTAGGTACAGAGCGTCGTTGTTCGTAATTGAAAATGGTGATCGGGAAGAATATTATCCCAGTTTCAGCAAGAGATTGCTGGATTGTGGGTGTCATGGCACATCACTATAGGATACAAATTACTGATGATTTACGATATAGCGTCCTTTTTGTTGACTTGGATTAGGTAGAATAGCCTTCACTAACCTCTAGCATCAATCTATCAAGAATGACCCACATCCTTCTGAAAGATATTTGAGGTTTTTCGCTCATTTCTCGAAGGCATTAACCACATAAGACCAAGTGCATTTCACTTGTCTATTTGTATTATAATAACTGTTTTTCAGATGTCTGGTCACGATTTGGTTTTTTGTCAAATACGAATACAACTCTGATTAATTGAGTTCCTTAACAGGTTTGTGTGTGGTTTGTATCTTATCGTGAACTTGACAAACGATGGCGCATGTCCATAATTTCTTATGCTTCTTTAGCGACAAGGTGGTCAGATTGTTTTGATTTTTCTCCACTGATCACATTCATTATATGCTGATAGTTATCTAAATGAGAGAGAGATGGTGTATGATTAAAAATTTGGTTTTTCTATTAAATATTATATTGACATCAGAAATACAGTAGTGATGAATTTAACTAACGCTAACTATATTTTTCTTTGAATATCCTTTCCAATTTGAGTGACGGAGCTTTAAAAATAACAAAATTGAAAATAAAAGTGTAGTTATCTTTTGAGAATGAAAAACTTGATAATCGACACGACGTTGACAATAAACTATCACTCGAGGATTAGTATGAATAAAAACTTAGACATGTCGTCAATCATACTTGGATTAAAAGTGTACTGTGAAGGAAATACTACAGTTTACAAAATAAGAGCAGAAGGATTATGAAAAATTCTAAAAGCACATTATAAAATATTTTTTTAAAGTTATTTGAGATCGGAAAATGTGAATACAGCTGTAATCCTTCGCAGTATACTGCATCATTTTTTGAGATAATATTCTGCGATAATTTTTGTTTTCTTTCACTTTCGCTCATTATTGCATTTCGGATTGCATAATAAGCTTATTAAACATTATTAGTTTTATATTATAATGCTCGGTAATTATATTATTATTTTTCTGGAATGTCTATATGCTCTTTAACACCCCCTTTTTTCATAAAAAAAAACCTTTGTACCAAACTCACATATTTGTGAATATATTTCATAATAAATATGTAGCACAAGGAATGGTGGGAAACAGTTGTCTGAGCTATTTAAATGTATGTTGTATTATTTTTATTTCCTGAATTGAAAGTTATTGTAAATACAATAAAGTAAAACTCTCTTATTAATATTTGGAGGTGTCATACGAAGCTTAATTTTATAACATATTGTATGAGCAAAATTACTTTTTTGTTAAGCTAAATAATTCCAAAAATAGACTTTATATTGAAATAATAAAAAAAAATCTTACATTTATAGGGCATGCATATGTACTATTAGTTAATATACACGAACAATTTTTCCAACTCTTCAAAATATTACTTGTTATCATCAAAACTTTTATATACGCGTAAATATTCAGCCATTTTTATTAAACTATATTTTCTTTAGTGATATTTTGATTCCGAACGAGCAGTAAAGTCTTAAACTTTATAATATTTATGTAGATTTTTTTTTAAAAAAAAAGTTTATTTTTCTTCATATGAGTAGAGTACTTTTATAAAATTTTTAATCTACTACTAGTGGATATAAAAGAGTGATGTAGGTGATATTTACAAATGAAACTAATTTATAAGTATTTTCGTGCATATATAATATATTAATATGCACAACAAATACTTATCAACACATCATCCCAAAATAAATTTATATTTAAAAAAAATTGGTATAGATCCCATTATGTCAGTTAAATTTCAATCGACAAAATAAGGATAGTAAAATAACTCATAATCAAATACCTAGTGTTTTTAAAATAATTTAATTGATAAATAGGGGATTGTGTGTATGTGTGTGGTGTGGTGATTACTAATGGCGCAAGAGCCAGATGTGGCTATGCTCCACCAAACAAGATGTAACTGTGGTCTAGTGGCCGCTGTAGCCTAATGGATAAGGCAGCGGACTCGTGGTCGGCGGTTTTCGACGAATCATAGTTTCGAGCCTGATTCCACTAAAGACCCACCGTGTAGCCGAGGCTGATGCACGTTAAATCTGTAAGGGATCAAAGTCCTCCCGTTGGCATATTGTGGAAATTAAGAGAGGGTGTTACCAGCTGAGGTGTCATCCTCGTCACTTGACCAAGGTTCAAAATTACGAGGTCCGTTGCCAATAGCCCTTGTTGCTACTAGTATGACGTTAATTAACCAAACAAACTGTGGTCTAGACGTTTGAAAAAATGGAAAATAGGTAAAACTTGGCTGACAAGAAGAACAGTCAAAAGTAGAGAAGGATCGCTAGGGTGATACGTCACCCTTGTTTACCAAAGTAAATAAACCCCACGGGAAAGGAAAAAAAGTTTCGGTGTCGTGATACCCGTACTTTCTCTCAAGAAGGCAAACCACTGAGGAGATACTTTTGAAAGTTTTATTTATAATTCTAGAATTTATAAATTTTAATTTTTGTGTGCATGCTTCTTACAGAGAGGTATTTGTTTCCCACTTTCCTATTTATTTATGGAAATTAATTAATTTGTTTATTTTGCTTCTGACGGTTTAATGACGCACTAAAGTTATGCTTATTTCATCACTTCCCACTACGATCAAATAACATAACTTATAAGCTAAGATCTCATTCTCTTATTTACAGGAAGAGTGGAGGCGGTAACCTAGTGATCATGGTCGTGAATACGTGGTCGCGTTGTTTCCGTCGTGCTGTGGGTTCAAATCCTGATGCCTGACCTAGAGTGTAGCGGGGCTGATGTACGTTAAATCTGTCGAAACTTCAAGTCTTCCCATCGGCATGGTATGAAAGTTTGGAAATGGAGTTGTCGTCCTCGCCACTTGACCGAGTTAGTAAGCGAGTGAAAGTGAAGTTTAATGGCTCAAGAGCCAAATGTGGTTATGCTGCTACTCCAAACAAGATGTAAATATGGTCTAGACATTGGATTAAAATGAAACCAAAGACAGTGAACCCCATGAGAAAGAAAAAAGATCACTAATGTGATGCGTCGTCATTTGACCGAATTTCAAAACCAAGAGATCCGTCGCCAAAATCCCTTATGTTGCTTCTCAATGCGACGGTAATAAACATCAAACAAGAGAATGTTTAAAGTCTAGCCGAGTTTCTTGCCTAACAGTTTTCGTTATTTTCTTCAGAGGTCTTTCACGGAATCAAAACTCTAACGACGAACCCGTCGACTCTGTAACTCCTGTCCTTGCCACCAATCAACCACAAATTGGCTCGCAATAATTAAAACAGTATAATAACTTTAGAACAATAGTTATTGGTCATGGTTCTCTTGATTTGGAGTATCAGTCAAATGACAAGACCTGACTTAAAGGATTAAAACCCACGACTCGATTCGGTCGAACTTCGCCGGCCATGGAGATTGTGTCTGAATAAATGGGTTACCGTGGACACATTGAATTGACTCAAATAGAAAAGAACACAAAATAAACATTGGTTTATAAATGGATTATTTCAAAAATACTTCATAGCTTTTTTTATACATCATATTTTATATTTGATTGTCATTTTATTTTAATTCTCAAAAACCACGTACTTCAAATTTGAAGGATTAGTTCTTAAGGTATTGCTTTTACAGGTTTAATTTTTTCGATTTGTGCTTGTCAGTTATCCAGTGTTGCTCTAAAAATGTGATTGAAGAGGCCATTTAAAATTGCTACATTTGCTTAGAGAAGAAAATAAAAGAATAAAAATAATCATGAACTTGTTACTTACAGTATACATCATACATCGTTTCATTCGAAAGGAAATTTCAAAAACAACAGCTGGTAGAGGATGTAATTTTCCCTTCCTTTTTCTACGATTTCCCTTTTTTCTTATGTGTTCTCAAAATGACGGTGTTCATCTGTAAAGAGTGAATTTGAATGGTTTTTCTTTCCTTATCAATTGGATCGTCTGTAAAATATTTTCTTTATCTGGTTTATTTCTATAGAAAATCCTTCAGTTTTACCTCTGTAGGTATGAAATAGTGCTAAAAATAAAGAGCAAATACTTTCGTTGCCTCTCTTTCCCCCCATTTTGAGCAACTGATGCGTTTTTGAAAAGTTCTTGCTTGAATTTCATTAAACTGACTCATTTTTAAATGCGTCTTTTAGACAGAGAAAAAACATACGACTTTGATACATTGGAGATACAAGTTTCATTAAGATATATAACGAAGATTTTTAAGTCTTAGTTTCATTTTTGTACGTGATCTTTCAAATTTCCTTATCGAATGTATGATTATATTCTTGAAAAATACTTTGCGTGTTGCAATACTGTTTCATTATATAAAAACATTTGGTAACAAAAGAAGTCATATGTATAAGTGATAAAAATGTTATATCAAACTGTAATAAGGAGATTTGATAAACTTAGTTCTATTTTTTTTATTTAATGCGTCAAATTTCTCTGTTCGAATTTGTGAAATACTGATTTTAATTTCTTAATAATTAACTATTTTGCTTAGTGATACTGATTATAATAATTTGCGTAATGATAGCAAAAAATAAGAAATTGCTTAGAAATTGCTCAAGAACGAGAAAAAAAATATTTTTTTAATCAACGCGTATTCCGTTATCATTATGAACGTTACTTTGGAATTTTAGAACCAGTTTATAGAAGGCTCAATGGTTTTGTGTTCAAAATACTGTTAAATATTGGAAATTACACCCGAATTGTTTCTTCGACTCTTTAGAATTCAATTGCAATTGAGGTCACGATATACGAATGGTCTGGTCAATTCAAACCTCAGATTCGAAGTTGCATGCCAAATGAAAATGTACTCCAAAATTCTCACGAGGTGTGGTGAAGAAGTCAGGAGAGTGCTATGCATGTCTTTTGGTCGTGGTTCAGAATTGCGAGGTTCGTCACCAATAGCCCTCTTGTTGCTTCTAGTGTTAATAAAAACTAAACTAAAACTAAAAAAAAAACATATGCTCCATCAGTACAACGCTTTCCCAGATTGGTACTCAATGAATTATGTGATTAGTGTTGTGAAAATAAGATCTAATTCCTTTTTAGCTTTTTTAGTTTTGCAGGACTAATTTATTTTAAACTTTTTTCATTAAACTTGATACATTTTGCAAGTAAAAGTCAAAAGTTCTGTAAGTCAAAAATCAAAACATTTCAAGCTGACAAACTTTAAAAACAATGTAAACGAAAAATATAAAAGAAGTGTGTATCCATAAAGCAAACTAAATTTGCTGGAGGATCCCAAAGCCAAACCAAAAATGAGTGACTCTCCCCAACCGAATTAATTAAATTTCTATTTTATGACTTGAAGTAATTTTAGCGGTCCAACAGAATGAGAAAATTTGTTATACCCTAAGAGGGTGAATAAATAGATTTCACATTGGAGGATAGGTACAAAAACGTTTTTCCTCATGAATCTCTGTTTAAATTTTTATATTAATACCTCGAGAAAAGAAATTAGGGGGCTTAGCATATTAAATAAATTTTTCTCATAATCCTTTTTTCAAATTACGTGTGTTGCTTTCATAGCAACTAAATAATTCTCATAGATATTTTATTTTTGTTGAAGAAAAAATTACGAGTGTGATTGTTTACTAACGTCGTACTGAGAAGCAACAAAAGGGATATTAGCGACGGACCTCGTAATTATGAACTTCGGTCAAGTGACGAGGAAGACATCAGAGCTGTCACTTTCCTTGCCAGACTTCCACACCACGCCAACGGGAGCGCTTGGAATCTCGACTAGATTTAACGAGCATCAGCTTCGCTACATGGCGGGTCTTAAAAAGCATCCAGGCTGGAGTCCCTGACTAATATTATTAATGAGCGAATGGGAGAGATAGTTTGGTTGATTTTTGTAGCGCAAAGAGACTATTTTTTGATCAACTGTGTCCAACTCTTGTTGATCTTGTAAATCTTGTTCATCTGGCTTTCCTTATTTCATCTACATTAAACATTTATAGTATTGTCAAACTCAAACAATAACTCCAGCCAAAATGTTCCGCAAAACATATAATGAATTATTATTAAATTTATTAATGTATACAGTTAAAATTGGTATTACATTGCGGAAAATACTAATAATTAGAAACAAAATATATTTCATTAAGTGAGCCTCCTTCAGAAGTGATTCACTGGGTTTTTCCTTGCGTTTTTCAAACTCATAAGGTTTCTGAATAACACTTCCGAAATACTGGATTAATATTTTCGCAGAAAGCTCGCCACGCGCTCGTGAATTTACTTACACCCACTCAACGAATTAGACAAATGCGTTGCAGACGGATGACGAAACATTCAGGAAACTATCATGTCTAAGGTTCTATTTTCGAAATCAGTATTAAATGAATGTGTTTCAAAATCTCTTTGAAAGACTGAATTTGTATAGGCTCCCAATGGATTTCACCAACATTTAAAAACAAAAGCATAAAAAAAAAAAAAAAAAAAAAAAAAAAATTAAAATTAAAATTAAAATAAAAAAAAAATTATTTTTTTAAAAAAAATCCTATTTTTTTTTTTTTTGTGAGCTCCTTAAATTAACTACCAAGATAATATTGTAAGAAGCACCGTTTAAAAAGAGAATCAATTTTGTATGCATTGAATAAGATTGAAAGAAAGGTTAATTGATTGTTTGTTTTGTGGGACACTGAGCAACAAAGGCTATCCCCTGATAGATAGGCTTAGCTAGTTTAGACTATACAAGTGCATGACTGATTGAGTAATTGATTGCTTATAAAAGTCTCACTTAGAAACAACACGGGTCTCGTCTAGACCACAGTTACTTTTTGTCTGGCGCAGCGAAGCCATATTTGGCTCATGCGCCAATAGATTTTACTTTCTTACATGACCTTTTTGTCTATCAATCTTTTTCAATGTTTTAATGTCTAGATCACAGATTTAACTTGTTTGGCGCAGTATGGCCACATCTGGCACTTGCGCCAATAAAACTTCACTATCATCATCATCATAGAAACAACACGAGGGCTATTGTGGACAGACCTCGTTGTTTTGAAGCTTAATCAAGAGATGAGTACAACATCTGAGAAAGCGCCTTTCTCTTCTAGCTTCCACACTATGCCAAAGAGAGGACTTCGAGCTTCGACAAATTTAAAGTGCATCAGTTTCACTATGCGGTGGTTCTTCAGAGGCATGAGGCTCGAACCAACGATTCGACGGAAACAACGCTAGCATCAAGATCGCGACCATGAGAATTAGGCTACCACAGCCGCGATACAACTGCAGTAAACTATTTACGATACAATTTGCAACTATGAGTCACGGTCGAGTGACGAGGATGACACCTGAACTGGATCTTTACGCTGCTAAATTATACATTACGCTGCTAAATTATACATTAGGTGGCCAACTCGCTGTCCGCCTTGTGTCAGCTTGAAGACCGCGGAACTAGATCCGAAGAACAAAAATTTAAACTTCTATTATACGTAAAAGTACCAGAGAAAATTCCACCATAGATCGTTCGTATCACATCCCATTATTATAGTAATATTTCAGTACATTGACTTAATTATCGATATACTTTTGTTCAGAAACAATTCGGAGTTCAATTTAAAAAGCGCTCCGGCCGTCTTGCGCAAGTTGGCGTCATGCAATTAAACACTTAACCAAAAAACCTACTGGAGAGCACGGGATGGCGGGAGTGTGCCTACGCATCGCTAGACGCGGGGCGGGTATGCGACGTACGGATCGTGCGAGCGAGCTGCAACCAATCCGTGTGCTGTGAGTGACAAATCTGATACATTCCATTCAGAAACGTATGGGTCCAGACAGTGTCTTTTGATCATTAATAATTTAGCTCCAGCTTTGTGTTGCGGGATTGCAGAATAGTTTTTACAATAGTATATATATATATATATATATATATATGTATGTATAAGAGAGAGAACCGCTTATAATACTTCTTAAGTCAAATAGTTTTTAGTGTATTTAGCTTATTTTTATACTCGGTGTTCCTTGAAATAACTCAGATTGTAAGAGATAAAAAAAAAAAAAAGATTTAATTTTTAATAATTAAAGATATAAAGGGATAGTCAAAAAGAAGGGATAATCAAAATGTTTAGCTTAAATCATAAATTATTTCATACAATCCTTCCAACTAAGCTTTAAATTGTGAAGTGAATGAGTAAATGTGACGGGTTTTGGCGCAAGCCAAATCTGACAAAGCTGCTCCAAACACAATCATTTATTTAAAATATAAATTTTTTAAGTACTTTAAGATAAAATACTGTGATATATAAAATGGAATGTAATATGACAAGTTTAAAATCTTAAATATGCTTTAATTTGTTAAAGAAGCACAATAAGCAACATGATGGTAACCATTCGAAAAATTCGCGCATCCCTAATTTCACAAATAGTTCTTTTGTATAGAATATGAAGTTATTTTACAGATATGGTGCGCTTTAGTGAGATTTGATGCTTAAACTTTTATTCAAAATCCCATTTATAAATTATGCACTTTATGATTAAATTAATGTAAGTAGTCTTTAGATTTCTTTATTGAAATTATGTTCTTAAATACAAAAGGACAATAGTAAGAAAAATATAATCTTCTCCTTAGAATAGTGAAACGATTTATTACGAAATTTAGTCTTGAAATGTCATTTTCATTCTAAACAAATGCTCTGAATTCAAACTCAAAATATTTAAAGATATTTCTAAAAGGTGACACCTATTCAAATTTAAATTTTGCATTGCTCAGAATTTTAATCATTTACTAATGCGTCAGGATTAAGGCTATGGAGTACATGATATAGTTAAAATCAATGGCGAAACAGATGTTAATTCATACGTGATGTTTTAAATTAATTTCATGTCTCAGAAATATTTCCTACACGTTTCAACGTTATTATCATTAACCGAGAGATATTTTAATAAGAAACTATAAAAATGTTACTGTTAGTGAAACACTTTAATATTCGAATGTATTTATTTATGCTAAATTTAATTCTTTAAATTAGTCAGAATTTCAGATTTAAAAATATTTTGCTTTAATTATGTAGAGTTATTCAAAAATGAATCGCCCAATTTCGAAATTCCATATATTCAAAAATAAACGGTATAGAATGACAAGTAATACATGAATACAAAGGAAAAATATGGAAATTTTATGTTGTGAATAATAGGTGATCTTCGTGTGTTCTCTGATAAGTTTTCAAGGAGAAGTTATTTTGAAGTCAGATCTGTCACAGTGGACCAGATGACTTGGTGTTACACAGCTGGCTACCTAAGTCATTTGATATATCCCTATACGACTTCTTCCTTTGGGATTTTGTAAAAGATGAAGTGTATGCGCCACCAATGCATACAGTTTTACGTGAACTTAAGCAATGGATCTCTGCTGCTGTACAATCAATTACCACCTACACTTTACAACGGGTCTTGGCAGGAATTTACATAACGACTTGACATAATTAAACCTGTCGAGGCTATAAGTTCTCCTAATGGAGTGGTGTGGAAGTTTGGAGAGGGGTACCAGCTCAAGTATAATCCTCAGCATATGATCGGGGCTCATAATGACTAGGTCCGTCACCAATAGCCATCGTATATTTTTTATATATATGTATTGTTCCTAAGTGCGACTTTAATAAACAATTACTCTGCTATACTACTACACGTCCCTATCATCAAGCAATTACTTAAATGTAAAAACTCATCATTAAGTAAGAAATTAAACAAAAAATAGAAGGAAAAAAAAAATAGAGGGAAATATTTTTTACTCATTTTGCTTTTAGTTAAATAATTAAAATTACAAATTATTTTTTAACAAATGTATATCACCCCTTTAGAAAACAACAAAATTGGAATTAAATCTCGATTGATTTGGAAAGTACCTAACCCCCGCACTCCCTTTATACATGTACAGTTCCTATTCTCAAATTCTTACATATCTAATTGTTAAATATTGAGGACTTCTTTAACTAATGTCCCGAAATCGTTATTTTGGCAGATTTTAGAAGCATTCGAATGAAATTAATGTTAAATTTAAAATATTTCCCATGCGAAGACATCCTATCAAATATCCACTCTCCTGAATAGTTCCAAATTTGAATTCCTAATGTCGTATTCTAGAATCCACTTCATGTGCATTATAATGCATGACACTTGAGTATTAAAGGAAATATTACGCCACTACTCCGAAAATACATCACTGACGACTGTTGTATTTACAACATGTGGTTTTATCAACTAGTTAATCGTAATATTTATATAAATACTTCTATATTACAATTTTTAGCTCCTTTATGATGGCGAAACATTATCAATTCCAGGAAAAGTACCATTTCAATGATGAAATAGTTTATAAGGAAAGCTAAAGCAGAAATTATAGCTTTGAAATTACTAGAATTATACCGAATATACTTTGACTCGTACTGTATGTAACTGTGTGTTTCTATTTTATTTGTATTTGTATTTTTTCAAGAATTAGCAGTGTTAGGGGTAGGGATGGTGGAATTTAATGGCGCAAGAGCCAGTTATGATGTAACTAAGAGCTTAATGTTTAAAAAAAAGTTAAAATTGGTTGGCTAGATGAAGGGTCGAAAATAGGGAATTATCCCTAAGATATCCCAGAGATGCTTCTAGCCATACTTAAACTCCATGGGAAAGGAAAATATTACTAGGGTACCTCGGCATCAAGATGCCCATTATTACAAGGCAAGCCCCTAAAGGACTAAGTATCATCAAGATGTTTACGCAACACTTTTTTCAAAAAAAGAGTGAGTGATGGTCGAGTTTAATGGCGCAAGAGCCAAATGTAGCCAAGCTGCGCGAAAGCCGTGATCAAGATGTGTGAAAGAATTGAAAAAAGGATAAACTGGTTGGCAAGATGGAAGGTCGAAAATAATAAAAAAAAATCACTAGGGTATCCCTGGAGCGCGTCACCTGTGTTTACCAAAGACAGTAAGCCGCATAGGAAAATTAAAGATAACTAGGATGCCTCGGGGTCACGATGCCCAAACCTACCTAAATGAGGCAAGCCTCTGAGGTCCCATGCCCCAGAGTTAGAGTGCCCGTTTATACACCCAGACTATGTGTACCCATTTTAGTCGCCTCTTACGACATGCATGAGCTATAGTGAGACTATTCGCTCCCACCCGATCACCACATGGGTGTTTTAAAAACGAAAGGAAGAAAAAGTTTATGTGATACCCGTTAGAGAAAAATAAGTAGCATCGAAGATTTTAGTTTAGTTTTTTTATTAACGTCGCACTAGAAGCAACATGAGGGCTATTGGTGAAAGACATCGTAATTTTGAACCACGGTCAATTGACGAGGACGACACCTGAGCCGGCACCCCCCATTCTCCCAACATTCACACCACGCCAATGGGAGGATTTGGGGCCCCGACAGATTTAACATGCATCAGCCCCGTCCACATGGCTGGTCTTTAGCGGCCAAGGATCGAACCCGCGACTGAACGAAAACCATCGGTCACGAATCCGAAGCCATAACCACTAGGCTACCAATGCCATGGCATAGTAGATAATAGCCTTTGTTGTTCTAGTTATATCCCGTAAAACCAACCAAACAATCAAAATAAGTAGCATAAAGTTCCAAATTGCCAAACTGTGGCTATTCACTAAAGGTGGCAAACAATTTGGCTTTCCATCACAAAAAAGAAAACGATAGCGAACTTTATGTCTATAAATCAGTTTAAGGCAATTCAAGTTGGGTGCGATAATGACTTTGAGAAATTTGTTATCTATATGGTATTTGTGTGATTTGCTCTAACAAAACATATTCTTATGGTGGGAATCGAACCTCTTCGCCTGAAGTTTGATGTGTTTTTGAGCCTCGAGCTGTCATACAATTATTTTCTAGTCGAGTCCTCTCGGTTAAGTTTAAGGACGGGGAACACCTTAATAATGGTAGTATAGAATACTTTTTCTATAAAACTATTACGCATTTTTTAAAATCATGTTACTATTTTTTTTTAAAAAAAAGTATTGTAATCTAAATGTAGATATCCATCTACATAAATGTTTTACGAGGGAGTATTGTAAAGTTTTAATTATTATCAAGAAGTAACCGAGATCTCTGAATAAAATTCATTCTGCATATTAATTGATTCTTATGTCAGTAATGTTGTGAATTACTGATATTTATGTAGATTTTTTTTGTTTTTTTGTTTTTAAGAAGTCGCAGATTGAAGTAACCCGCAGTATGAAGAAGTTCGAAGTCCTATCTGCTGAATTCTACAATGTCGGCCTTCGAAAGGTCAAGTAATGTATAACTCTGGATGGTTGTAATGTAGAGAAGTAAATAAAGATAAGTTTGTAGCGTGATTACTAGACGTAATGATTAAAAAATTACAATACTCAGGTATAATTATTGAAACGTTGCACTTACTTCAATCTACGGCTCCCTGAAATCTAATAAATCAACATGAATAGCTGTAATTTACGCCACTGTGTACATAAGGATCAATTAATAAATAGTATTAATTTTATCCAGTTCTCAATTATTTCTCAGTAATAATTAAAATTTTATGATACCTTCTCGTAACGCTCTACAAGATGGATCTTTTGTTATCCGATGTTTGAAGTTTTTGACTTCGTGGAGGGGGGGGGGAAGTTGATCTAGGTGAATTGGAATTTTTATACATTGTACTAGAAGGAACACGAATGCAATTAGTAACGAACCTCGTAATTCTGAGCCTCGGTCAAGTGAAGAGGAGGATACCTAAGCTGGCACCTCACCTCTCCTCTCCTAAATTTCACACCACGCCAATAGTAGGACTTTGATCCTCGACAGATTTAACGTGCATCAGCCCCTGTTACACGGCTGGTCTTTAGTTACATCAATGCTCGAACTCTCGACTCGACAAAAATTACAGGCCGGTTTCCACGGCCATGAGTTGACCTTTTAGTGTCGGCGGCATTTCTAATCCTTGACCACTGGGTCAGAAGAAAAGTTGAACGCTCGGTTTTTTCTGCACTCTTATCAACTATATCAAAAGAGACGTTCCATCGGGCTAGCTATTGAGGCATTTTAACTTCTGGCGTTAAAGAGAACCACCTCTATAGGCATCAGCATTTGAACACACTTTTCGTAGGAAACAACCACGGCCATTAGCTTGTCACCATGACCTTTCGGCTACGGCGATTGCATCTTGTAAGGCAAGAGGGAAATTTGTTATGTTTATTTTTTATACTGTTTAGAACTAATATTTTCTTCATTGTTTATGATTACATTTGAATGGTTACTTGATTTACTCATCTATCTAGTTACCGTTTCGGTATACATATATATTTATAAAGACTGATATCGTGCGAAATGAATTTTAATGCAGTGCAATTTACTAAAATTAGGTACACAAATTTTATTTGGCACTGAAATGTCTCATAAAAAACTACCAGAGTGTAACGTGACAAGGAAATTTTAGAAAAATGATGCGTTCATACCAGACAGAAAGAAAAGTTGAAATTTGAGAAAAAACGGGCAAGGAAAAATTTTGTCGAATGAAAAATATTCAAAAACAGAAGGTAAACAGAACTGAACAAAGGAAAATGGAGTCCAATTGCATCATTTCGTAATTTTTCATTTATGTCAACAACTGCATGATATTTCTCGGTTAAATGGGTCAGTGATCTAATGAAGGAATTTGTTTCATAAAAAAAAAAAAAAATCGTGGAAGGTATTTATTGCATTTACAGATTAAAAAGTTTTTTTTAAAAAATACATTGAGTTTGTTCGGTTATTGATCCCACTTTATGTTTTAAAAATAAATTTTTAGCAATAAATTAAAATAATACTCGATTAATTTAGCTCAAAAATTACTCAGGTTATCGAACTATTACCCCGTATATTTGTAGCTATAGCTCAGGTTTCGAAATATGGCTACAATTTTTAGATGTTCTTATCACAGCAACGAACTTCAAAAAAACAGCCTGCATTTTTTAAAGATGAAAACTCTTCAGAATTGTGAATTGAGAATCCAGAATTGAGTGATATTTTAATTTGTTCCGAGGAAGGAATCTCTTTTAACAATTGTCAATACTTCGGTAACTGTGTGTGTAAATAAAGAGTTGTAAGGGAAAGTCAACACATAAATAAGAGTGACAAGCAAATAAGTGTCATAGTAAATATGTGTGCTGTGGAATGTATAATAGTTATAACGAAAAAAAAACCAACTAATTCAGGACAAACAAAACGAGAAAAATACACAAAATATGCATTATTTGCTGCAATGATTTGATCTATATTTCTCTTGTATATATAACATATTCTGAGCAATTGAGAAACATTTTAGTTAAAGTATTAATAGAATAGTTTTTATGTAATTCAAAATTATCTTTTTAAATATTTTGTTTTACCTGAAGAGATCAAATGAATATAAATTTTTTATGGTACTTTGTTTATTAACGTCGCACTGAGAAGCAACACAAGGGCTATTGGCAACGGACCTCGTAATTTTGAACCTTAGTCAATTGACGATACACACCTGAGCTGGCATTTCCCTCTCCAACTTCCACACCACGCTAGACCCGTGTGGTGACCGGGGATGACAGAATAGTCTCACTGTAGCTCATGCATGTCGTAAAAGGCGACTAAAATGGGTACCCAGCGTCTGGGGGTATAGCCGGACACCCTGCCCCTGGGGATTATATCAGGGGACCTCAGGGACTTGCCTTCTTCAGGTAAGTATGGGCTTCACTAACCCGAGGTACCCTAGTGATCTTTCTTTCCCATGGGGTTTACTGTCTTTGGTAAACACGGGTGACGCACTCCCGGGATATCCTAGCGATCCTTCTCTATTTTCGACCCTCCTTCTTGTCAACCACTTCTTATCTCTTTTCAACTTCACGTCTAGACCACAGTTTAATCTTGCTTGGCGCACCATAGCCATATCTGACTCTTGCGCCAATAAACTTTACATTCACTCACTCACTCCACACCACGCTAATTGGAGAACTTGGGACTTCGACCAAATTTAATGTGCACTAGCCCCGTTACTAGATCGGCCTTTAGTGGCGTCAGGGCCGCGGTAGCCTTGTGGTCATGGTTTCGGATTCGTGGTCGGCGTTTTTGTTCTATCGCGGGTTCGAATCTTGGCCGCTAAAGACCCACCGTGTAGCCGGGGCGGCTGATACACGTTGAATTTCTCGGGGCCCATAGTCCTCCCATTGGCGTAGTGTGGAAGTTAGGAGAGGGGGGGGCCAGCTGTGGTGTCATCCTCGTCATTTGGCCGAGACTCAAAATTACAAGGTTCGTCGCCAATAGCCTTCGTATTGTTTCTAGCGCGACGTTAATAAAAAATTAAACTAAACTCAAAGCAACTCTGATTTCGAGTCCACCGCCAGGACCACTAGATTACCGGAGCCCTTTTATGATATTTACATAACACATTCCAGACAACGTACTCAAGTCCATGCGATGTACTGTTTTGAATTTAATTTTTATTACTCAATTAATCCATTCCTATAGAAGGCTACATTACTTTTGTTTGTTTATAAAGACATGCCAATGTAATAATTTTCCATATTGTGTATTCATTGAAGCTTTATTTAGATTTATGTTATATGAATAAATTTAAGAATAATTATCAGCATTTCCCCCCTTTTAAATCTACAAACTACATTTTTCTGATTGCTTTAAAACTAATACATCGTATAATTTTATTGATACTACACCCCAATCTATTTAAGAAAAAATTTCTTAAGAGAATGCTTATAATTGAGATTAATTCTAGAAAACATAAGTAAAACGAAAGATTAACTGAAAAATTCGATTAACTGGATGGGTGTAGTATTTCGTTGTATATTCTCGAGCTTTTGGCAAATGTATTTTTGGAAAAGCGCGTCTAAAATTTCGAAATTACTTCCTTTCCTACTCTCCCATCCCTGCTGCTGAAGCACTTTTTTTAAAGACAAAGGTTGAAACTGATATTTAATCAAATGTAAGCTTGAAAACTAAATAAAATATATAAGATTCTATTAAATAAGATGTAAATTGTAAAATGGAGCTTACCGATGAAAATAAATATGTCTTAAAGAAAAAAAAAATCGTTTACAATACTGGTATTAGAATTCGAATAAATAAGTAATTAATTGAAATCGTGAATATGTTAACAAAATAAAGAGGGATTATTTATATCACTGAAAGGGAAATTTAAATTATAAGTGGGGGGGGAAGGCTTATTTTCTCGAACCAGGCTTATGATTGAGAGTTATTGTATGCTAACTTTATGTATATATGCTTAGACTAATAAAATATTTAATAGGAGTAGATACACAGATAGTTTCAAGTTTATAATAAATAACTTCTCTCTCTCTTGCTGATGCATAAGAAAATACAAAAACTAAAACTTTTAATTCGTATGTCATTTTACTGATTTCGAAAAAATTCTCCACTGTTTGCATTTACTTATTTTATGATATTTGAGATTTAAATTATATATATTCCACCTTCTTAAAATAAACAAAACAACAATAAAAAAAACATGGAAAACGAAGCCTTTTTTAACATGTTTTGCGAGTCAACGCATCTGCAGAGCTAAAAAAGAAATATACTCTGGGAAGGAGATTGCCTCAGTAGACCGAGAAAATCTTGGCAGAGAGAAACTTTTATATGTACGCTCTTTGTATGTTTCCTCTTCTCCCCCAACGAGTCCTTTAGATAAGAAATGACTGTACGCGAGTCTGCTAATGTCTCAGCAGCCATATCTACAGATACTCTGGGCTTCCAGTGTCCGGAACGTAATATCTTTATTTGCCAAGTTGATAATGGAATTCTCCAGGTATCTACGTAATGTAAAAGAATAACGGATCTAATTGATAGGTGAAATGGAATTCATATTTACAGATGATTTGTTTTTAACTATCTGAAATAAAATAAAGATTAATACTATATAAGATAGTTTTAGTTAAATAACACATCGATCAATAACTCCCGAGTCTAACATTGAAAACAACATTTTTTTTGCAAAATTTTTTTTTATTCATCAACATAACACCTTTTGTTAATCACCTTTTAGGGTGATACAATCGTTCCAACGCTTTTCCACCTTTTTTTTTTTTTTTTCCTTCTTCTTCTTTTTTTTTTTTTTCGCAAAAAATCTTTTTTGTTGCGAGTAAATAGCGATAAACAGCTTTCTGAATCATCGACTCGTTGCTGTTTTTGTTCCATCGAAAGCAATCGTGGCACCCACTTGGAAAAAACCTTTTTCACTTCACTTCAAAAAACCTTTTTCCTGGTCTGATCGACTTAAAATTTTGACACGTTTCAAGCAAAGGTTAGTACTCTAGAAAGACCTGGTTACTGGTTTACTACGAGCGCCATCTCTGGGTTAGTCTCGGGAGTTATTGATCGATGTGTTACAATGCTTTAAAGGTATTTAGATTTTTTTTTTTTTTTTTTAAAATTTTTTATATTAAAACTACTGCATTTTTTTTTTTTTTTATATTTACAACGCAGACTCTTCATTAGTTCATGCAACGAGAGGAAGCATTCTGGAAAATAGTAAACAAGAAATGGCAGAAGATAAAAAAAAAAAAATTACTCGAAACTTTAATAATGGAACAATAAATAGTAAGCTCGCATAGTCTATCCCTGGGTTACATGAAAATTAATTTCAGTTGATTTTTTTTAAAGAAATTTCCCAGTTGGAAGTCTTTCCCAGAGATCTCGTGAAACATTCTAAGCCTTCTGGCTGATGAAAACTTCCTAAGTTTTAACGAGAAGTTTAGATTTCACTTTCAATCAAGTCTCTGAGGTGTTTCATAAACTCTTCAGAAATGCATCGAATGTGCTGATTAATAGAAATCATCCTTCACCTGAGAAAAAACTTATTTTTTTATTTTAATTTTTTAGAATTTACAGTTAAAGAGGATTTTTTTTGTAAAGATATAAACAAAGGCATTTTAATCTTCTCATCTTTAATACCAGAATCTCTACCTGTTGGACACATAAGAAATTAATAGTAGTATTGAAAAATCCAATTGACAGTAATGCTGTAATATAAACAAGATGCATTTAAAAAACGGTGGAAGAGAGTAAGCTGAGAGAAACATGCTACATATGGATTGGAGAAATGCCCATATGAGCATTATTAATATTTTCTCTAATATATATATATATATATATGTGTGTGTGTGTGTGTGTGTGTGTGTGTGTGTGAAGATAAATTGGACTACAAAAATGATAAATATGACCAAATGTATACAAAATCGATGACTTTTCGAACAATTTCTATGCTTTGAATCTTATTTTTTTCGATGAAGCTCGAGTGAAGAAATTTCAGATTCCAGCAAAATGTTTGATCAGAAATCTGTGATTTGTGAAGCAGTTACTAAGAAACTTTTAACCTTTAAATGTTACATGCCATGCAAGTATTTATTCGAGAGAGAGGTTCAAATTTGTAATTTCCTGTATTGTAATACAAGTATTAAAACATTTTTAATTATTATCAGAGAAATACTTTTTTCCTGTGAATGGAAGGAAGCTTCCATTTAACAAGGAATTTCCCCCTTTCTTCCCTTCTTTATTTTTTTTTAAATAGAAAGAATGGTTAATAACCTTCTGTAGCAATTGCTTCCCAAACAGTAATGTGAATGAATATCATAATTAAGATACGATTCCTTGCCTGTGGTCACGGTAGTTTAATGGTAATGTTTCTATCATTTCATGGGTTTAAACCCTGATGCCACAAAATACCCTCAAATTAATACGGTACGTTGATGTATGGTAAATCTGTTGTGGTCCCAAGTTATTGTGTGGAAGTTTGGAGAAGGAGGTACCAATTCAGCAGACGTTTTCGTCATTCGAAATACGAGTTTAGTTTTTATTAACGTCGCACTAGAAGCAACACTAGGGCTCTTGGCGACGGACCTCGTAATTTTGAGCCACGGTCAAGTGACGATACACACTTGAGCTGGCATCTCCCTCTCCAACTTCCACACCACGCTAATGGGAGAACTTGGGACTTCGACCAGATTTAATGTGCACTAGCCCCGTTACTTTTTAGTTTAGTTTTCATTAACATCGCACTAGAAGCAACACGAAGGCTATTGGCGACGGACCTCGTAATTTTGAAACACTGTCAAGTGACGAGGACGACACCTGAGCTGGTACCCCCTCTTCTAACATCCACACCCCGCCAATGGGAGGACTTTGGGCCTCGACAGATTTAACGTGCATCAGCTCCGGCTACACGGGGGGGTCTTTGGTGGCCAAGGCTCGAACCCGCGACTGAACGAAAACCGCCGGCCGCCAGTCCACGACCTTGACCACAAGGCTACCGCGGCCAGTTCGAAATACGAGATCCGTCGCCAATAGCCCTCTTGTTACTTCTAACTGTGACGTAAATAAACAGTCAAATGCCTGAAATATTTGAGAATTAATAGGTCGCAATATTACTCAGCTCCTACTTAAGAATTTGTAGATCAAATTACTGTACGAAGAAGGAATTAAAGTATTCAAAAACTATTTTAATAAAAATGTTATTAGAAAAATTAAGAGGACAACTTGTGTGCGTGCAGACTTTGAGGAAGCGAAATATGCATGCTATTCAACATTACTTCAAGGAAGAGTCGCGTGTTTTTTTTTAGAATTTATAGAATATAGCCAAAAAATGTCTAAATTTCGACGGAAAGAAATTCACAAAAGGTTTTTCCTGTGTAAACTGAGCACAGTACATCTCCATTACAAACACACAACACAAATTGAGAAAGGTGTCGTTTCTCTTTATCCTTCTTCAAATAAAATAAAAAGAATTTGGTTTACAGAACAAGTAGTTGCTTTTGTTTTGTGTAAAGAAGCCATTTTTCTCCGAGTGGAGTAAATTGGTTACAGATGCTAATTTATAGGGGCTCTCGAGTTGAATTCTTTGGATAGCACTGGAGAAAGCAATTTACGAAATCTAACATTTTCTTCCCTGGAATTGTTTTATTTTCGACTTAGAGAACGAATGGTTTTCATGCTTTCGACGCGGGCTTTAACAACGAAAAAGAATTGGGGGAGTTACAGGCCTTAACTAACAACTGAAAGGCCTTTAATTTAGTTTCAAAGCCAAAAAAAAAAAAGATTAAATGAAAATTGGATTCTAAAAGTACTTGTGAATTCTGTGTAATAAATAGTAACATGTTTGTTAAATTAAAATGAAAATTTTCTCTTAAGAGCTTAGTCTGACTTGAATTAGTGTTGCCCTAGACGTTGGAACTCGTAATTGTAACAACTGTCCTTTATAACTCGGTTCTTACGCAGTATCTTTTTAATATATGTTAAGAGCTAGTGACTTAATTCCAATTGAAGACACGGAAGAAAAAGCCCTAAAACACTTTATTGTTAGTCAATGATGGATATTTTAAAGTCACTCTTCGGAATCTCAAATTAACTTATCGATTCTAATTTAGGATCAACTAATAAATTCTTAGCTTACCACATCATTTGTATGATTCAATCAATTCACATACAGCTTATTTTTATACTAATACTTCTAATACAAATTAAGTTTCGATCTATAAAACTAATAAAAGAGTTTCAATCCTAATAATTCTCTCTCAGCAAGTCATTATCCTCTATTTTCCATTAATTCTATTTTATTAATATATAAAATTATCACAAATTCAATTCATTTCTATCTTCATTTAATTTACATAATCAGGTTTCATTTGGGTGGAGAAGAAATTTTAATTTTATGCAATATAAAGTCCCCGAGGTCAGTGAAGACAAAATCGCGAATAGCCCAACGTCACAGTACTTTTCATTCACTGTCAGATGACACACGAGCTTTGACCTCTCTTCTAAAATGCTTAAGAATACGAAAGAGCATTTTAAAAATCTGAATGTTGAACCTCATTCGAATGTTAATGCACTGAAGTAAAAACTTCTCAGAATCGAAATGGTTTGAAAAAATACACACGACTACTTAATTTTTTTGTCTTTTAATATTTTGACCGAGCGTGTGAAAATGATACTGACACTATAACCTCTAATTCGACCCCCTAACAGAGAAGGAGATATTATTTGTTTCGGGTCTCCTGAGTCTACAGCGTGGTTAAGTCACTAACCATACTATTTATGTTATATCACATACGGGGGATATCACATTGATGGACAATAGAGTCTTACGACACAAGAACCAAATACGACTAAAATGCCAAACATTTGCTTAGAGTGCCATTATTTTTTTTTAAAATCTCGTTAAGAACAGATAACAAAAATACAATTATTGATGAAAACAAATGTAAATGAGGAAGGGTCAAATATTAAATTTGGTGTGAAACAGTGGCGTACCCAGAAATTAACTTTGGAAGGTGCATATAACAATTGCTTAACCATTTACTACTTAGTAAAGAAGAAAGAATGCACTATATCATTCTTATTTCTCCTATTTGAAACACACTTGTGACGAATTAGTATTCCTATTTGCCTCTTGTGCCATAGCTGAACTAAATATACTAACACTAAAGAGTCAATAAGTTATGCAAGAAGACGTTAGGCAGATTTCACACACTATATTTATTCTACAGTTTGGTACTATAACGACAAATGAACATCGACTTTCCCAAAATAACGCCTTAAATATATTTGCCTTTCTCACTAATACCAAACCAACAGAGTCTTAACAAAATGTCTAAGTTGAGACTGGCTCGACTTCTAGGCTCCACTAAGCCGTCTACAACTTGTAGCAATTCTTGATCTCGTCTACGACTATAGGACTACTACACGACCTCTATCGTGTGTGTCTCGCTTTGCTTATATACTTTCCTATCTACCTCACTTCACTTTATTTTTACCTGCCTCTAATTTAAATACTCACGTTTCATTTTGGTTGGGAAGAAACTATTATTTATAGCAATCAATCATAATTAAAAGTCCTCAAGGTTAGTGAAGAGAAAACTGCGAATAGTCCAACTTCACACACTGTTCAAGTATTGACAATTTTATCAGAATTAAAGTTCATTCAATAAATAAAAAAAAAAAAAAAAAAAAAAATACTATGAGAACAAAAATTCTTACTAAACGGAATCGATGGAATCCGACATCATTAGAAAATTTGATAAAAACTATTTAATGATTAAAAAACTATGACAATTTAAAATATGGTTAAAAAGATGCGAGTTTAATATA
>BMAW01039738.1:1292128-1374920 GCA_019974015.1 Nephila pilipes
TATATATAATTGTGTGTGTTGTGCTTGGTTATAGTTGTAACTTAACGGCACTGAATCTAAATGACACATATTGTGTAACAAATTTGAGGTATTGAAATAAAAGAATATATATATAAATTAATTACAAGATTATAAAATTCAATTCTTATAAAAAATCAATTGTTTTTTAAAAAAACTATATCATTATATTTTAAGTGCTACATAATATTATCAAGTTAATAGGAATATTCCTTTAAAAATATAGGTAATATGAGTTCCAACATTTTGAACCTTTTTATTAGCTTAGTTTGCTTTAAGTAGGCAATATTTGAAGGAATGGGGGACCTCATTGGGGTCATGTTATTGAGGTAGGCCTCTGTTAGCTTTTTTTTCATTAGCTCCATTGTCAGTAAAATGAAAGTCAAAGACCCCTTTTCAAGATGCATTCTCCCTCTCACGAACCATTATCTTAAGCAAATCGCAATACGCATATGTAGGTAAAATTAAATTATGTGTGAAAGAAATCTGTTATATACTTAAACCAATTAGTGTAATAACAAACATATTTATATATATGTTTCTTTTCGGCTCATATTAAATAAAATAGTGTATATCTGAAAATAATAAACATTAAACACTTTTCAAGAATACAGAAAAAAGAAGGATATTCCAAATGAAATTTTGTATCTAAAAGATATACCAGTATAAAGTTACCATTTAGCTTGAAAATTAACAGTTTAACACCGTTTTACTTACTCTTGTCTGGAACTCATAGCAGTAATTTATTGCATATATTTTCAAGCAAAAAAGAGGCAGAATCTTATTAGTTGATTCTGAAAATAACACACACACACACACACACACACACACATATATATAAGAGTTGTTTTTTATTGGCAAAACTTATAGATCTCCTGAAATCCGTCACCAATGGTCCCTTGGTTAAGAACTATTTTAAGGCTCAACATTCGAACGATTACATTTTTTTAGGCTGTAAAAATCTATAAGCTTAATGATGTCTTATACCTGCAAAATCACATACACTCACTGAGAGAGAAGTAATCATATGTAATTTACGTTAAAAAAGATTGGTTAAGTTAACGTCTTGTGTATTGTATTATTTAAATGCAAAAAGGAAATTTAATTTCTGAAAACCTCCGTCGCAAGTGATACAAACTTCTCCATCTGTACTGGTTGATTTTTTATTAATATCGCACTTAGAAGCAACACGAGGGTTGTTGGAGACGGATCGCGTTATTTTGAGCCTCGTTCGAGCACGATACCTGCGTGACCTTGCATTCCCTCTTTAAACTTCAACACCGCGTTAACAGGAGATTCGACAGATTTAACATGCATCAGTCCCGCTACATGGTGGGTCTTAAGTGACATTAGTGACTCAAAAAACCAACGACATGACGAAAATAAAACCTTTTTGCTACCATGACCCCACTTGACTACCACGGCCAATTCTGAATTTGTAGGCACTTATTGTAAATAGCGAATGGTACCACGGTGCAGAAAAAAAAAAGAGAGCGATGATTCAACTAATTACATTGATACTGATATGTAATTTATTTATCAGTTCATAAATACTCTGACTGAATGCAGGATTTTAAATTATGCTGTAAAAAGTAATCCAAAATGTTAATTTATTTTCAATTTATTTTCATTTTAACTCACCATCTGTTTCATCGAATCTAAAATTTTACGTTCCTAGAAAAGAAATATGCAGTGGTACTTTCATAAATTGAACAATGAGAAATATAAGAACTCTAGAAAATGATTTAAAGTAAGAATAGAAAAACACTTATTCAAATATAAATACTTGTATAATAATATCTCTTGTAAGGGTTTGGCTTGGTCTTATAAACGTCGCACTAGAAGCAATACGAAGGCTATTGGCAATGGACCTCGTAATTTTGAATCTCGGTCAAGTGAGGAGGATGACATACCTGAGCTGGAACCTCTTGTGAAGGACACCTCTATTTAAGGGGCAATTCTGCTGGTCCCAGTTCCCCTGAATAGTCCATATTAAACTCTTATTATGGGACACTTCTATTTGACGGACAAAATGTCTGGTTCGGTGGGTGTCCCTAATTAGGAGGCACTACTGTATATATATATATATATATATATATATATATATATATATATATATATATATATATATATATATTTTATTAGCTAATTAACTATATATAATTAACTATATATATATTTATATATATATAGTTAATTAGCTAATAAAATAGAAATATTAATACATCATATATATAAAATAAAATTAAATTAAAAAAATTGTACTATCTTTTCTTGAATTTCAGAAAATTTGTATTTTATTAGTTTTGCATAACTTCATATGGAAAGTAACGAGTTTGGTTAGCATTTTTTAGTCCATTGTGGATATAGTCCAGTCATAATTAACGATTCGTAGATTAATATATTGATGAACTCTCTCTCTCTCTGTCAGCAAAAACACCCTTTGAACAATACTACCCTTCTTTAGCTTTTTCTTCTCACCAGATGATGGCTAAGAGGTCCAATTATATATCCATGGTTCAGCAACTCTCATTATTTGCCAAAAGTCTTTGAACCAGGTAATTTTTATGGAAAATAGCTTAATTGAGAAGAAATTTAGGCACAAATAATTTTCAATCTGTAGCATAAATCATTTAGGTTCATGATAACACTATTTGAAGGCCTGCAATCACACTCAAAGTTCTTCTGAAAATTTCGGATAATGTTTTAATTCTTTAGATAACTTTCATAACTACTAAGAAAATTAATCAAAATGAGGTATATTTCTGCTTCAATTTATTTTATCTGTTTGCACTATAGACGAAAATGTACGCATTGCAAAACTGAAAGACTGTATGAAAATGTTGAAATAATTGATTTCTCAGACAGAACATCGTCAAATGGAATTATTAGTCACAGTTCTTGTGCTTGAAATACGAATGCAACCCACATCAAGCGAGGTTTCAGATAACCGATAAAAATGCAGCAGAAACGGTACAAATGTATCTGGAGAGCGTGCCTGATTTATTTGCAAGTATTCGATCAATACAGCTTTATCTGGCGGGCTTCTACACAAAAACGCAGCGAGCTGCTGGACAAACACCTGAAAGAGACGCGTTTTCGAAGGGAGAGAGACGCAATATTTTCATAAAAGCATTTACTTAATCTAATCCACAGCAGCCTGACCCAAACGTGTGGTTTGTTTCCGACAACAGGAGAATTAAGACCAGACTTAGACCATAAGTTTTCCGGCGCTGAGTGTTTTCCGGGCGAGATGGAGAAAGGCCTAAATCTCCATTCAGTTGAAATATGGGATTAAGACTTCTCCTGCCAGTTATGTAACTAGAAAAAGGGAAGTTACTTATCACTTAGGCGTACTTAAGAGATTAATTACTTATCGTAGGAACGTGCCGGCAAGAAATCTGCTGACTACTCAAGAGCAGAGATTGAGGGGGAAAAAAGAGAGGGGAACGTGCCAATGTTATTTCAGTAACAATTGACGAGTGATGAGTTTCATGCTTTGAGCAGGGGAGAAAAGACGGAAGCCCGGTTAATAACTTGTTATTTTCATTGAAGATCACACACGGAGAACGATCTTTCGGGAACAGACACGTGGAGATGATTAACATGTTTGTGAACTGGTATGTAGGAGAATAAGAAGGGAAAATCTAGGGATTTATTAAAGGGGACTACCGGGCTTCTACAGAAGATTTAAAGGATGTCTGAAGGTAAATAAATTGAGCTAATGCAATTATAGGGACACGAATTACACATTCATACACAACTGAGAAGCATTTGATTGAAAAAACAAATCCCGCGGTAACTGTTTATCATTAGATACAAAATTATTTGTGCCTAACGATTTTCTAGTAATTTAGGACAATTTCTTTTTATTAAGGAATTTAGTTTTCCAATGGCTTCTTCGTTTGGAATACAGAGATAAAAAGAGACTGGTACAGTTTTTAGATAAGTAACTTTACAGTTTATATTTTCTGGGTTAACTCGATAAATACCGACATTAAATAGAGAAAGAAGCACGTAGGATATTCAGTCTTTACGAGATGTGGCGATCGCTTCTAAAATATATATGTAAGGAGAGTGAGTTGTAAGGGAGAGAGAGATGGAAAATAGAAATAGACAAACGTAGTAAAACAAAATTCTTTGTTCTCGCCAAGTTAGGCTGAGTTATTCTACTTTGTGTAATACAGAAATTATTCGGTTATTAGAAGTTTTATTCTGTAACAGAACACAGGACACCATTCAGATACGTAACAAGAATATTTCTCACATTATTTACTTATTGTAACACTTGATTTAGTTTCATCAAGGGCTCCATTTTGTAAAATCATTCTTTTATAGGTTGAATGCTGTAAATTAACGTCGCACTTAGAAGTAACACGATGGGTATTGGCGACGGACCTCATAATTTTGACTTCAGCCAAGAGACGAAGACAATACTTGAGCTGGCATTCCTCCCTCTCCAAACTTCCACACTACGTCGACGGGAGGATTTAACGACACGACAGATTAAATGAGTTTCAGCTCCACAACACAGTGGGTCTTAAATGGCATCAGGACTCGAACCCGCGACTCGACGGAAAGAGCGCTTTCCCCGAGACTTGCACTGTGACCCTTAATCCACCAAGCTTTTAATCAGCTACAAATCTTCCAGTGATCAGCTTGTTAATGGTAGTAATATTTTCTCAATCTTGAAGCTTCCTTGTTTTTGTTTTAACTTTGAGTGGTTAATTTTTTTTATTCGAGTACAAAATACCAAATATATATATTAAGAAACTCTTTAATAAATTTAATTATTTTAACTTTCTCTACACCGAATTTTGCATGAAGATTATATTGGTAAGTTGCTCTAATGCTTCTAAATCACATATGAACAATCAGTCTTGACGCAAATAAGAGCTCTGTTGTGAAATAATCTATTGTTTTGGCATGTTAATTTGGACAAAATTAATTCAAAAGGTAACATCAATTAAAAGCCTGTTTAATAAATACGAATATAGGGGGGGGGAATTGAATAAATATTTAATTGTTTTTCAAATATAAAGAAAACAAAAAGTGATTTTAAATTACGTTAAAAGTGTTCGTGCACTGATATCAAATCAAATTTTTGTGTTATGTGATTATATCAGGGAGTTTTTTTTTTTTTTATTCATAAGCGACATCATTTATCTTGAGGCATATATAGGATGTTATGGCGAATTTAAATTTAAAAAACAATGCAGATTTTTTGATGTAGGTTGTAAGTCTATACTATAAGAATGGATTGTAAAGCTTTGTAAACAAGGTAAAATATAATGGAATTTCATTATTAGGCTAGTAGATCTCTCTCTCATTTAACTGTACAGTTTATTATTCAAAATGATTTATGGTTTCTAAAATACTACACACATAACATTCAATCATCGGGTCGACCTTCTCTGCTTACCTTTGTCGTCAGACTATTTCTCTTCCGTACGCTTGAGAAAATTTGGAAATAAATGTTTCTAAGCTTAAAGCAGAATTAATACTGCCACAAGGGTTAGTGATGTAATAATGAATCATCAGCTCTATTCAGGCACTTTGAAAAAAAATTACAGTCAAATGAGACAAAAATAGATCTTCATGATCGAAATGTTTGCATGCATGACAGGGAGATATCAAGCAAGCAACTCTAAATAAGCGGGAATAGTTTTTTACGTAATGTTACTAAATGTGTGAATTTCCCTCCTCAGTCACCAGACATAAATCCCTTGGAACATGTATGGGAAATTCTTGATCAAAATGTTAGAACCAGGTCGATTTCTATTAAACATAACTTGAGAAACGCTCTTGCAGAAGAATGGGACTACTTTTCTAGTTCAGTGACTTCTCTCTCTCTCTCTCTCTAATTTGGTTTAATTTAAGACAAAGACTCAGGGCAATTATTCAATCTAAAGGATACTCTACAAGGTACTAATTATAATTGAGATATGTGCATTGTACGAATACTTCACAAGATTGTGCATTATTTATGTCTTACAAGTATTATTTTTTATATGTAACTTTCTCACGTACATTTAAAATGGAAATAGTTAATTGTATTTTATTTTATACATATCTTAAGACCTATATAATTTAACTATGCATTTTTTGACAGCGAAGCTTTTTTAAATTAGGCCTATCAATGTACGAATACTTTCTATACTCACGGTATACTCAAAGTAAAAAGGAAAGCCTAGCATAAATGTTTTGAGAAAATTAAAAAAAAAAAAAATGAATCACACTTATTTGACTCATTTTGCTATAATCAGGCAGGGAAGATGAGTATTTGGATGGCGAAAAAACAAAATAGCAGCACATGTAAAACTTGTAACAAGCGTACAAATGAAGTTTTGTTGAAATGCTGATTCCTCGATTAAAACACTTGCGAAAAGTTATATCAAATTAAATTATATTTTTAGATTGATTCACTGGCTTACTAATATATCCCCCCCCCCCAGTTGACACTATATTTACTATTTATTTTTTTTAAAAAAAAGTCTTAAAAGAATTAGATGAATTAAAAGAAATAGAATTAGAAGAGTTAGAAGGAAGAAAAAATGAAAAACTCCTCCTCATAGAGGTATTTCTTACGGAAAGCTATTTTTACTTCTATGTAGTTGCAGAAATCACCAAAAAATATTGCTTATAACTCAAGATCTATTAAGACAAATCGAATGTGATATACACCATTCAAAAGATGGATTTCTCAGCTTTCCAATAATTTCATAACATGTCAATAGATGTTTCATTTAACATGTAACATCTATTGATGGAAAGAAAGAAACTCTAAGAATAAGCTACCACTTCTCAGTTCTTCTCACACTCGGCTGCCTGTCGGTTGAGTAAGTCAAGGGTTAAAATGTTTAAGTTTGATTAATGTCTCATTAGAACAACACAACGAGCTTCTAACGATAGACTGAGTCATTTCGTTCCATTGTCAGATGACGAAAATATCACTCAAGCTGGTACCTCTCCCATTTCCACACATCATACTAGACAAAATACTTCCCGTAAATATCCATTAGACCAGAAAAAGTACAACAGACTTCTAATGGACATTTTTTACGCTATAGATACGTATTCTATGGGACCTTACCATGTAAGGATTTTAGACTCAGTTCTATTTGATGTGTAGCAGTGAAGGATGCATATTCAAGCTATTTTTTATGCATCTTTGCAGACTTAACTACTTTATGCCCGATGCAGTCAAAAAACTAACCTATGAAATTTTGCATTTTGATTCCTGCCGAAAATGGCCGAGAGCGTCGTTGCAACGTAAAATACCATGATCTCCGAAGTTTCCCTATGGGGAAGAATTTTTGTTGAAATCCCGCTCTGAGGGGAGAACTTTGGAAGAGAAAGGGGAAAAAGGCGGTCATTGAAAGATATTTTTCCGGATTGGGGCGAGGGAATATTTTTACGTATATATTATATATATATATTTGTCATGTTTTCTATAAGAGAGTCCGTGGTTTTGAATTAAACAAGCTCATAATTGGAATTGAGTTTCGTCATAAACATATTCCTCCTTAATTCCATTTTCCACGACATGTTTATCTTTGTTCGTAAATTTGACATTTTAGGTCGAAAGGTCTTTAATACACGTTTCCCCTTATTTTGAAATAAATCCGAGTCACTTTAAAATATATTCAAGTAATATTTCCATTAATGAGTTACACAATTTATCTATGTTACAATATCTTCGCTCAGCATCTTAAGAAATTCAGTCGTATTCTCTCACTCCTGCATCCTTTATTGTTGAATTATATACTTAGAAAACGAAGAGCTATTTCGCAGTAACTGTTCATTAGCGAGAAACTAACAGCTAATCCTTGAAAATGTTCAATTTTCCCAAAAGATAATCCGCCCTGATGCAAGATTTCAGATGAAGGTCCCCCATCGCGTTAATCTGCCTAATGGGAAATTTAAGCTAAGCCGTTTTAGAGACCAATTGTGAGAAATGTTGCTGTACCCATCCCGATGTTCCCCCGAATCTGTTATATCCAGAATCTAATCAGCTCCCAAAGTTTCTCAGATCATTAAGTAGGTGACATACAGTAAACTGTTCAATAAGATTATTAAGCAAAATTAAGGATCTAATATAACTATGGCTCTATTAAAACTTGTGCTCAGCAGTCAAATGTTTCTTAAATCGCTGTAGTTTAGGGTTTAGGAGCCTATTTATTTGTTTAAATTACATATTATATGTAAAATATATTTATAACATACTCGGATAAGATGCAAAAGAAACATTCAAAAGTTTAAATGCAATAAAATCCATATCAATAACACGCTGGATGAAACTGTTTGAATGCTTGAAAATTTAGAATATTGTGCTTATTAACATAGTAAAAAATGTAAAAGAAATCCCCAAAATATTTAATTTATTTCATGAAACAGAAAAAAATAGGATGAAAAGATACTTCATTAAACAATTGTATCTGATTAATTGAGACAGTGACAAAAAAAAAGCTCTGCATAATTCAATATATGTATTGAGAAGATTAAATTTTTTCTAATATAAATACATTTTTTTTAATTAAGTTTCTGTTTAAAAAAATTAGTGATTTAAAGAACCAAGCCAGTGATTTGAAGAACATTAAAAATGAACTAAAGGCATGAAAATATTTTTTAAATTATAAAATAGCAAAATTTATAAAATCTTTAGAGGTTTAATTAGAATACCTAGATAATTACCGATAAATTAATTATCCCATAACTGTTTACATAGATATGAGATCAAAAGTATTAACATCTCAAGATTTTATAAATTATGTATTTTACATTAAGCAACTGTTTTTACACCTTTTTGTTCATTTTTAAATAAAATCTTGATTAAATTTGTTTATTTGTATTTATCAAATTCTTTTTAGTCCGGAAATTTAAGTTAAAAAAAAACAGTTACGTGAGTTATACATGGGTATAAAATTTTAACTCAATTGGACATTAAGTACAAGGCTCAGGTCATCCCCAAATCTGCAATTGCTGGAGCATTCCATAGTATTATATTGTCATCGGAGTTAAACGGGAATGCAAAATTTCAGCTCTATCGAGATGGCAAGAAGTATGTTAAAATTCGAGTATAAATTTTGAACTGGAGAAACATATATACATATAAACATAGCAAGTTAAATAAAAGCTTATAAAAATGTCCTGAAGAGAAACGAAAAGTGTCAAATCTAATTAAGCTATTTTTTACTACTTTTAGTTATTCCGAAAAAGAAAAAAACATTCTAATTCAAGCGTAGTATACTATACAGTGGCTCAAACAATTGAGGATACACCTTACTTTCACTTGATAAATCCAACTTTTAATGAAAATAACACATTAACTAGAATAGAAGACGTATTTTTACTTTTACACGTAATAAAAGGGTTAATTTACAGTAAAAATAACGAAAATCAACAAAAAAATATCTAAAATTAAAAGTTTCAC
Source organism: Nephila pilipes (assembly GCA_019974015.1). Classification (NCBI taxonomy): domain Eukaryota; kingdom Metazoa; phylum Arthropoda; class Arachnida; order Araneae; family Nephilidae; genus Nephila; species Nephila pilipes. The sequence goes on from BMAW01039738.1 coordinate 1,301,580, forward strand.
AAATATTTGAAGTAAACATAGGCAGATCTTTACCTCAAAAAATTAAGGATACACCAATGAAAGTTTTTCGATATATTACATGCACAGACAGTATCAGTATTTTGTTGCATGTCCTTTGGCTTTTATAATGTCCTCCAAACGTCTTGGTACCGATTCGACCAATTTTTTAGTGGTATCTGGAGATATTTTATCCCATTTTTCTTGTAACACTTGCTTTAAATGGGCTTTGTTTCTAATCTGGTGTTTTTGAACCGCTGTTTCTAGTGTGGCCCACAAATTTTCTATGACATTGATGTCAGGGGACTGTGGCGATGTGTGCAATTGCTGTTTACAATGAAAAAGACACCACATTTTGACATTACGTGCCGTGTGTTTTGGGTCGTTGTCGTGCTGAAATATAAAATTTCCATCTAAACCCAATTTTTGGCACTTTCTTTAAGATTGTCGCGGAGTATGTCTATATAAAGCTTATGATCCATTATACCATCTATAAAAACTAAATTTCCTACCCCATTTGCAGCCATACAACCCCAAACCATGACGGAGCCACCACCATGTTTAACTGTAGGACGTAAATTTTTTGGATCCAAAGCGGTGTTCGGCTTTCTCCAAATGGTGTGACGACCATCGCTTCCAAAAATGTTGAATTTACTTTCATCACTAAATATAACTTTCTTCCAAAAGTTTTCTGTCTTCAACTGATGAGTTTTTGAAAACTCCAAACGCTTTTTCTGATTTTGTAAGCTTATGAAAGGTTTCTTTCTAGCTACTCGACTGCTATATACAGCATGTTTAATCACATTTCTCACAGTTTCAGCACTTACACTTCTGCAGATTATTCGAGAAGTTTCTGCAGCTAGTTTGACTGCACTCAGTTTAGGATTAATCTTGAAATCTTTTAAAATTTTCCTTTTAGCTACATCACTCAGAATACTTTTCCTTCCTCTTCCACTCTTATTTTGAATTAATCCATCGCGATTAAATTTCTCAATCATTTTCTGGACACCTGAGTGACTTCTACCGACAATTTCAGCTATTTCACGATAAGATTTTCCCTTCTTAAATAACCTTAATATAAATTTTCTTACATCAATACTAGTCTCTTTCCGAGGAGCCATTTTCCATTTAAAATTACAGCTTTATATTCTCATAACCAACTTCAAAAGACAGAAATAACAGTTGAAAAAGTTTAGGATAAAATTTCCCAAACTTTAGTAGCAAGCAAAAAGAAATCAAGTGGTAGTTAAACAAAAATTTCATTTGTGTATCCTCAATTTTTTGAGGTAAAAATCTGCTTATGTTTATTTGAAATGCCTCTAAAAAGTTTTATTTTAGAATTTTGTCGTTGATTTTTCTTTATTTTTACTGTTAAATAAACCTTTTGTTATGTCTAAGAATAAAAATTCGTTTGCACTTCTGGTTAAGGTGTTATTTTGATTGAAAGTTGGATTTATCAAGTAAAAGTAAGGTGTATCCTTAATTGTTTGTGCCACTGTATGTTTGGTATAATATTTAGCAAAAATGTTTAAATGCAAAACTTAAAACGCAGAATTTGATAAATGGTGTTTTGTTTGGTTGTTATTTAAGTAAAATACCTCCTGCGACTGTAAATTTGAAATTACATCTCCATGTTGAAAATATATTCATTCTTTTACAATTTAGATGATGCAATCAAAAATGAACTATAGTATTCTTTTGTGAGTTACGTTGATATTTTCTTCTGAAGATGCATGGGCCGCGGTAGCCTAGTGGTCGTGGTTTCAGACTCGTGACTGGCGGTTTTCGTTGAGTCGCGGGTTCGATCCTTGATCACTAAAGACCCACCGTGTAGCCGGTGCTGATGCATGTTAAATCTGTCGTGGACCAAAGTCTTCCCCTTGGCGTGGTGTGGAAGTTAGGAGAGGGGTTTGCCAGCTCGTCACTTAACTGAGGTTCAAAATCACGAGTCCGTTGCCAATAGCCCTCGTGCTGCTTCTAGTGCGACGTTACTAAAAAACTAAACTTTGAAGATGCATGTTCCCTTTTCCTAGTAAATATCCGAGAATATAAATTTAGAGTTGACATGTTTCCCGAAACTAAAACATATATTGACATAATTTAGTCTTCATTACAATTAACCGATAAATCTCTAGTTTAAATCATCAACAGAATTTGTGATGTTTGGAGAATTTTTTTTTCTTATGACATAGAATTTCTACAATTCTTGGCTACTTATTTCTTTAAATCTCTCTTTCCACTTAATTTTGAAATTTTGGATGATAATTATTAAAATTTAATATTAATTTCTAAATGAAATGGAGACATTAATTAAATGAGGAATAATATGCTTTTAATCGGAACAGTAGGCGCTTACAACTCAATAACTTCAACCAACAATGTCCTAACGGGGCTCTCACTAGAAATCTGGAGAATATGATCGTTTATTAACGCCGCGCTCAGAAGCAATCCGAGGGCTATTGATGGCGATTCCCGTATATTTGAATCTCGGTCAAGTGATCGAGCATCTAAATTGGCGCATCCTCTCGCACTTAACGCTAACGGAAGGACTTGAAGCCTCGACATATTCGACGTGCATTATCCTTGCTATGCGGAGGGATTTTAGTGGCATCGGGACTCGAACCCACGATCGAGGGAAGCAATGTGGACCCCGAACTCGCGACCATGACCATTCCGTAACCGTGACCACTGGGAGAATATGAAGTATCTGCTCAAGTTTTAGTTTAGTTTTTATTAACGTCGCACTAGAAGCAACACGAGGGCTATTGGCGACAGACCTCGTAATTTTGAACCACAGTCAAGTGACGAGGACGACACCAGAACTGGCACCCCCCTCTCCTAACATCCACACCACGCCAACGGGAGGACTTTGGGCCCCGAACAGATTTAACGTGCATCAGCCCCGGCTACACGGCGGGTCTTTGGTGGCCAAGGATCGAACCCGCGACTGAACGAAAACCGCTAGCCGCTATCCACGACCTTGACCACTAGGCTACCGCGGCCCCCAAGTATCTTCTCAAACACCTTTGTTACTTGACTATGATTCAAAAATTATAAAAATCCCCGTCTCCAATAACACTAGAATTGCTCTAGTGTGACTTCAATCCGACCAAACGCAAGCCAAATATTCTCATGAACCATTGCTTGGAAATTTTAGAGAGATATTCCCTTTCCTTCTAATAAATATGAATGTGAGGAAGATAATCAAGAAATAATGGTAGGAGTGAAGACTGGCGGCGTTTGGTAGAAATGGCATCTGGAATAAATGAAATTCCGAGGAGTGTAGAGAGAACGGCGGAACTAAAGATCAAGGAACGAAGTGAATCCTTTTATTCTTAAAAGTTCACGGCGAAGAATAGGCCGAATTGTTGGAAATATATTTTCTAAAAGAAGATTCTCTTCCTGGAAAAAGTACAAGGCTTTACTAGTTCTTAGCTCCCCACACAACGAGAATTCGATAAAAATCTCTCATCTAAAGCGAATACTGAAAATCGTTTTCTCAGATCGGAATTGTCTAGCCCTCTTGTTCTTCAGGATGTCTTCGGAAGAACAAGAGGGCTAGACAATTCCTTTATTTTAACACAGATTTAGACTAGTAGAGAAAGGCGAAATTCGGAACTAAATCAACCCATTATTCTTGCGTTTTATATATAATTAACGTCCCACTAAATCTATGCTGTAGAATGCTGGCAACAGTCCTTTAAATTCTGAACCATGATCAAGGAACAAAAACGATTCCCAAGTGAATTACAAGGTTTATGGCGACAGGGTATTTCACTCCCCAAGTGAGTGATGGGGCTTAAATCCAAATCTGGTTAAGCTAGAACAAATGTTTATTTGATACTATAATCTATAAAGAAAAAAAAATGAAAATTGGTTGACAAAAAGGAGGGTCGAAGGATTGATAGGGTATCCTAGGGGCGCGTCCCCGTTTAGCAAAAACATCTATGGAAACTCCTATGGAAAAGAACAGTATCTAGGGGTCACGATTCCCGCACTTACCTAAAATAAGTAAGCTCCTCTGGGAGAAACGACCCCAAAAGTAATGCATATATCTCCCGATTCCTGTACCCACCACGTGAGGATTTTGAGCTTCGTTAAATTGATCGCATAACGTTCACTTGTATCTAGTTGATATTAGCCTCAAACTTGAGGAGCCCGTTGATGTCGTACCTTATACTATCCTGTAATAGAATTTCAATCGAAATAAGTTTCCTAGCTTCTCATTTCGGATCGATCTGAAACTTATTTGCGAACTGCCCAGCTTATTACATAAAGTAACATAACAAAGTGAATCAATGTTTTCGAATTGTATTTGTATAATAAATCTCAGATCTACTAAAATCTCAAGCGTTCGATTTGATTTTATTTACGTCGCTTTAACAGAATGGCTTTAACTTTATTTTCCATTTCAACATTATAGCAGATTGAAATAGGTATTTGGTTTCGACACATTAAGCTTGAATAACTTACTTTCTATCAGATTGCCGGGACCAATTTGAGTACAGACAATAGAGGGTCTATGTTTTTTATTTCGCTCTCTGTATTTGTTGACGAATATTTTTTTTTTTTTTTACTTTCAAACAGATTAAAAGAGAATGCCATCTATTTGTGTAAATACAAATGCTTTTTAGCCATTTTATGAAAGTCGTTCTCACAACTTCACTCAACGTAAGAAATTTAGTTAATATATAATAGATAAAAATTTTATATTAAAAAATATGCATCTCATGCGATGTTTGATCTCCGAATAGAAAAGTGTGCTTTGAAAAAGTTAATTTAACATTTTTATACATGAGATGTGCTTATTCTAAGATAAATTACAATGATTTTGAAAGAAATTGTGCCTTTTTTTCTCTACAAAGGTATAATTATAAGTTCTCATATGAGGATTATCAAATATCGAGTGAAAGTTTATTATACGTGGAATAATCATACCTTTTACCACTTTGACAATTTTCTTCTGGGTCATTGACGTTAGATTCAGATTAAAGTCAATTAACGAGGAAAAATTATATACAAAAGGGATAGGGAAAGTCTACTTGGAAGACTTTTGAAAAATTCATTCACACCTTTGAATATGAAAACTTTGGTATTGTCCATTTAATTATGACATGGTAATTACTGGGGAGTATTTCCGTCGTACATTTTAAAACGCTCTAATTAAGGGAATGTTCAACATATTTCTCTAAAAAAAAAAGCCATCATAGATTAGTGACAAAGTAGGGGTGCAGGTCATTAATTCGAGTCTCAATTGAATCAATGAACCTCGTGTGTAAACACACACACACACACATCAAACTTTACATAAAATACCTCATGTAGCGTGATATGGAAGATTACGTTAAGAATGAGCACCAACTTAACTCTCATTCTATTCTAGTGCAGTTCGAAATTAGAAGATTGATTACCAGTACCTCTAGCAACCGCAGTAACCGAATGGCTATAGTCGAGAGCTCATGACTAACGTTTTTGCAATCAAATAGTAGGTTCCAGCTCTGACGAAGTCACTATAAAGACTCGTCGTGCAGCCCTACAGAATAATGGGAGTTGCTGCGACAAGGCTTCATAATCTCGCAGCTTAGCGAGGAAATTTGGAGAAAGAGGCACCAAGTGCTACCCTCGTCATCTTAAGCGTTCTTTATAATTAAGGAATTAATCAATAATTCTCGAGTAGGGGCTCTTTATCAAGCATCTGGAGTTTAAATGAGAAAAAATCAATTATTATTTTTATTATAAGTGTGCTACTCAGACTTATCACTTTTTTTTTTATGTATATAAATGGATGTGTTAAATTATTGTGTAATATATAGTTGTGCATCTGCCCTCCCGCCTATTATACCATGCTTTAAAATTTGTTTTCAAATAAACATTGTAGTAGCCGAGTGGTCATGGTCCCGAGCTCACGACCAGCGTTGTTTCACTCAAGTCATGAGTTCGAGTTCTAATGCCACTTTAAAGTCTCATTGAGTAGTAGGGTCATATACGTCAAATCTGTCGGGGACTAAAAGTCCTCACGATAGCGTGGTGTGCAATTTAGGAGATCTGGGTTCTAGATCAGATATCGTTCACGCCACTTCACAGTGTTTCGAAATTACGAAATCCGTCACAAATAGTCCTCGGGTAACTTCTAAGTGTGACGTTAATAAATAATCAATCAAAAGTCAGTCCCTCTAGTCTGTTATTATTAAAGAAAATTGAAGCAAACCAAGTTAAAGTATTTCATTCGATATTTGTTATTCGGTTATCGTTCGGCATTTTCAATGTATACTGCTGTTTGTAGAAAATGCAACACCATGAAAGAATCATCAGAATCAAATGAAATTTAATGCAGAAACGACTTGTACTGATACAAATAAATGATGAAATTTTCAAAACAAAAGAAACAAATTAAGCGTCCGAAATCAGTATTTGGTGCAGCCACCATGCGCTGCAATAAGTGCTGCTATACGACGTGGCATGGAGTCAAACAGATGTTGAATATCTGCTTGAGGAAGAGAATTCCATATCGCTTGTATGCGCAACCAAAGTTCGTCTTTGGAAACTGCAGGACGCGGATCACGAGCGAGACGCCGACCAACCATATCCCACACGTGCTCAATAGGCGACATATCCGGTGAATAAGCAGGCCAAGGAAGAAGTTGCATGCGTTGTGCTGAACAGAAGTCTCGAACAGTCCGCGCAACATGTGGGCGTGCATTATCCTGCTGAAAGATAGCTCCAGGGATGCCGTGAAGGAAAGGAACGACTTCGGGCTGTAGCACTTCACGGACGTACCTGTTGCTATTGAGATTACCCTCAATTCGTATCAAATTGGATCGTCCATGATACGAAATCGCACCCCAGACCATAACTCCGGGTGTTCGACCACTATGTCGTTCAATAATACACTCAGGAAGGCAGCGTTGACCGGCATAACGTCTAACACGAACACGGCCATCATGGGTCCACAAATTGAAGCGGGATTCATCTGAAAAGACAACTTGGTGCCAATCAGCTCGCCTGTCTCTGTGCTCAAGAGCCCACTGCCGACGCAGCCGTCGATGATTCGCCGTGAGGGGAATCCTGTATAAAGGCACCCTTGCACGCAATCCACGGCGCAGCAGACGACGACGAATTGACGAAGCCGACAATTGTACACCTGTAGCAGTAGACCAACGTGCTGCCAGCTGCCTGGAGGAAGCTGTGCGATCATTCACCGCCATGCGGAGCAGGTGTCGATCATCGCGCTCTGACGTCACCTTCTGTCGTCCAGTGCCTGTTTTTCGAGTTGTTCGGTGCTCGTCGGTCCACTGCTTCCAAACTCGCATCACTGTGGAACTGTTCCGCTGCATACGAGCTGCTATTGCGCGATAGGAAAATCCTCCTTCTCGAAGGCCGATTATCCTCCCTCGTTCAAACTCCGTAAGTTGCTTGAATTTCTTATTCTTCCGTCGTGGAGGCATACTCAGGTCTCACTAAACGTTTGCCACTAACAAATAATCATAGACTTTTTTCAACGTCCCGCTACAGCACTTTATTTATACGCTTTCAGCATCAATTCAGAGGGCGCTGCGCGCGCCGCGCACGCGCGATGGCTCTGAAACTTTATTAATTTGCATAATATCCTATAATTGACATTTGCTGCGAATTTCATTTGATTCTGATGATTCCTTCATGGTGTTGCATTTTCTACAAACAGCAGTTTATATCTCGTCTTATGAAATAATGGTTTGGCTGCTGTACTTAAAACAAATTGGTTCTCAAAGATCTTGCGCGAAAGTTAGGAAAGTGAATTATTAGGCCCGGCCTTGAGTCTATTGAAATTACAAGATACGTCACCAATATCTCTCTTGTAACTTGTGTTGAGGTGTTAATTCAACTCATACAGGTGAAAACGCCTCGTTTTCATGGTCACGAATGGCGTTGTTTCCGTCGAGTCGTGATTTCGAGCCCTGATGCTATTAAAGACCCGCTGTGTAGTGGGGCTGATGCATGTTAAATGTGATCGAGGCCCTAAGTTATCACATAGACGTAATGTGGAATTCTGGAGAAGGAGAGCCAGTTTATGTGTAATTCTCTTCACTTGACCAATATTCAAAATTACGAGGTCAGTCACCAATTCGGCTTCGTGTTACTTCTCAATACGCGACATTAATGAACAATCACAACTCAATCATTCAGCTGTTGAATTCTACTCTAATTATTAAAAAGGTATAACTTTTCCATTACATTAATAATTTTTAACTGCATTTACTCACAGTATTGATTTTTGATCCGTATTTAGTGCTCAGAACTTAATTCAACCAATGAAGTAAATGACCATGGAAAATTTGATTTGTTTATGATTATAATAGTTTGATCCAGTGATTATAACTAATTAAAATCGAATCAGGAGACTGCAGAAGAAAATGAAACTAGTTGATAGAAATCATTACCATACTACACTTTAAAACGAAATTTTGAATCTTTTTCTAAATTTAATAAGAATATTAATATTCTATAATTTTTATGGATACCATGTAATCTGGTTTATTATCCAACTGATGTTTTGCGTAATGGACTAACCCAACTCATACGAAATTACGAGTTCGCCAAAATAAACCCCCATCATTTTCGCGTTAATGATGAAAAGTAAATTTTCCTTAGAATTCGCGACGAGATAAATTTTTAAGCGTATCCTTTAATGTTGTTTTTCCGTGCGAAAACTTCATTACTTTAAGGGGAACAACAAAACAACTGGGGACGCTTAACGATGAGTGCGAAGAACAGAAACAGAAACGAAGTGGAAGATATATTAGGTTCAATTTAACAAATGACGCAATCAAATTAGTATTCGAAAAGCGGTCTCAAAACTTTGTACCAATCGACAATGTCGTAACTGAATATTTAATAAAGAACCCAATATATATATCGTTCAGCGACGATGTGAGTTACGCAAGATTATTTAATAACAATGCAATTTATCATTATTTATTTCTGACAACTTAACTGCCTTTTAAATAATCTAAAATGAACTGTCGCATACGATATCTTAATTGAAACTGAGGCTCTGTGGTAGATTTGACACCAATAAATTTACCTTTTAAGTATAAAGTGTTACACAAAACAATATATTGTTATTTTTAGACACTCTATCCTACTAAACTATTAAGTTTTTGTTCAGTAAAATGTTTAACAAAAGCGAAAGTTTGGTTCATTATTATTTTACTCAATGAAACCTCGCTCTCCAATTAGAACTTTTCAAGTACCCGTTTTGCCTGGTAATTTTGAACCAAGGTCAAATGACGAGCTCCACATCTCAACTGACCCCCCAAGTTCCTTTTCCACATCCATGTCAAGCCACGCTAAAGTGGGACTTTAAGCCACAACGGATTTATTGGACATCAATTCTTTTTCATGACCAATATTAAGTAGATTCTATTTTAATTGTTTATTAACGTCGCACCGAGAAGCAACTCGAGGGCTATTGGCGACGGACCTCGTAATTATGAGTTTTAGTAAATAAAGTGACGGTGATGACACCTCAGATGGCACTTCCCTCTCCACATTTCTACTCTAGACGTTTAAAAATATTTGACAAGTAAGGTTGTCGAAATATATCACAAGAAAAAGATTTTTTATCAAATAATCTATTATTTGATAACAAAGGAGTCGAAATACAGGGAGAGAGGTAGGGCATTCCGGGAGAGTATCTCCCATGTTCAATAAAGAAAGTCAACCTCATGGGGAAGAAAAGATCCTTAGAGTTCCTCGGAGTCATGATGCCCGTACTTACCAAAAAAAGGTAAGCCACTTAATGCAGTTTGGAGAGGGAAATACAAGATCAGGTGTCGTCCTCGTCACTTGGTCGAGATTCAAAATTGAGTGAACCGTCACCAATAGATCTAGTGTTGCGTCCAAGTGTGACAATAAGAATCAATCTAACTGTATATATTTGTTAATGGTTTTATTTATTCAATATTTATAAATGGTATTGAGTGAGTGATAATTGAGTTTAATGGCGCAAGAGCTGGATGCGACTCTGCTGCGACAAATTGATTGGTTTCATTAATTTCGCACTACAAGCAACACGTGGGTTATTGGGGACAGATCATGTAATTTTGAACGTCGGTCAAGTGACGAGGACGACCTCTGAGCTGGCATTTCTTTCTCCTAATTTCCACACTACGCCTACGAGAGGACTTTGAACCTCGACTGATTTCACGTGCGTCAACTCCGGCTACACGGTGGTTTATTATTGGCATCAAGGATTGAAACCCATCATGACTCGATGAAAACTGCCGGCCTGAGTCCGAGACCATAACCACTAGGATACCGCGGCCATCGTTGCATCAAACATGGTGTATTTAGACTTGAGGAAAATGGGGGGGAGTTAAGAATTAGTTGAGAAGAAGGGTCCAAAATAGAGAAGAATTGCTACCGTATTCCGGGGGGCGTGTTCATCAAAGATAGTAAATCACCTGGGAAAGAAAAGGATCACTAGGGTACCTCAGGGTCATGATTCCTGCACTTACTTAAAGAAGGGAGTTAATGCTTTTGAAAAATATCAAAGCTCTTTTAAGTATCTAAAACTGGAATTAATTTAATGCAGTTTGCTAGATCATTGAAAATGTGACCCTTACCCATTCAAGGAGACACTGCTAAAGTACTGTTTTAGGGGGATAGGCAGCATTAGCACGCTGAAAGGAAATACTTTTACGCATATTTATTCAAAGATTTAAATATTTTATATTATTATCAACGAAAAACTCCTTCTTCTAGCAAATAGTAAGATCGTTTGATTAAAACCCAAGCAATTACTAAGAAATCAGTCAAAATAATAAATTAGATAATAACAGCACAAAATACAAGACTTGTACAGATTAGTGACAAAGATATAAGAACAAATACAGCACTTGTGCAGATTAGAAACTCAGACACATACAAAACAGCACTTATAATAACGTTCAGCTCACCAGCTTAATAGCTTATTGTGCACAAATACCAGCAATATTACTAAGCACTTTGAAAGGCAAAAATCCTAAAGAACAGATTCACTCTCTTCGGCTCTCGGCTTATTTATACCTACTCTGGCCAGGTGTGACATCCCACAGAAAATTCACGAAAAAGTCCGTGTATTTTTCGCCTTAGTTCCAGCGCATTCGGGATCTTTCCATTTGTCTCCAAAATCGCTTAGTTTCTCGCCAAGGTTTCGGGATCATAGTTTTAATCCACTGATGACATCTCAGTAAATGTTTCTTTTACTACACAAGACAGCCACTGCAGGAAAGCGCCCTCTCATGTTCGTGACAATATATATATATATATATATATATATATATATATATATACACACTTTTGCATAATCTATTATAATTTACATTTTGGAGGGATCAAATTTCTCCCCACCAAGATGCATCGAGGGAGGGTTGGTACCATAGAAATTGTTTAATGGCACAATTTATCCCTAGTTTGAATGTGCAGGTTTTATTTTGTTGATAATCATTTATTCCTTTTTTCTTTAAATGTTTGTTTTTTCTTTTGTACTTTAATTGTTCTTTTTGTTATTTTTAAGAGTTAAATTGTCACACATGCATACACGCACGCACGCACACACACACTAAAATTTAATATTAAATTTATAGAAACAACATTTATAAATAAAAAAAAATGCAATCATATTAATTATTTGAATGAGATATAACATTGTAACAAACAAACTAAGAGAAAAAACGCTACTAAAGAACCAGTATGTTACAGTAATATCGATTTACATTTTTTACCTACTTGCATTACGGTCGATTGTTCAGCGAGCTTACAAGACTTACAAAAGCAATTTTATATTTGTAAATGGTTTCTCATTTCGAGAACATTTATCGAAAAGAAATCATTTTCTTTAAGTGATCCAATCTTCAAATTCTTTCAAACAGCAAAAACACACCTTAAGATACCATTAACAATTACATCGAACTACCTCACGTTCCATTTTGTCTCCACAGTCTCATTTGAATTCGATTTATATTTAACACCATCAGCAAAACAATAAACCAATTGCAAAAGTGTTACCCTACTAGAATCTAATGGAAACAACGTAGTTCCACTTTATTTATTTTGAGTAGAGTGCCACTTCATATATCGATCTTATTACCCGACAGTGGAAAATGTATTACTGCATTTACTTTGGGTGCCTTATTAAAATCCACATAGAAAAATCGACTTTATATATGGAAGGTGTAATAATAATTTGCTTACATCGTGACTTGACTTTATCCACACATACATGTAAGCAAAAGTATTTTATATTTAAGATTCTTGAATTTTTTTAAAATATAGAGCTTGTATCAATGTTGCAGACAGAAAAACACTGTTTAAAAATGGTTTTAAAGTTATTTACATTTCTGAAAATCAGTTACCTCCAATGTACATATTTACATAAATTTGTAGCAAAAGGTATAATATTGTTTGTTTTTGGATTTCTCTCGTAATTTATATGAAAACTCTTCTTGAAAGATACCCAGAGTAGTTTTCTCCCTTTATTTTAAATTCAAAAAATGTATAGAAAAAGAATTATTTTTTAAATTACCGTATTTAGAAGTAGAGAGTGAGTAAAAGTTAGTGTTAATAGCGGAAGACCTAAATATGGCCATGCTGCGCCAAACTATGTGATTGTGATTGTTCGTTAACGTCGCACTGAGAAGCAATAGAATTCAACATTTATAGGCGACGAATTTGGGACAAGTGACGAGGGTGAAACCGAGGTGGCCTCTCCCTTTCCAAATCGTCACACCACGTCGATGAGAGGGCTTATGACATTGACTAGATTTAACGTACATCAATCCTCTACACTGTGTATCTTCAGAGACTTCGAGCCCATAACTTGATGAAAACAACGCCAGGTTTACGACCATGACCATTTGAGCACTTCGGCCACCGCGCCAAATCGTATGACTGTATTCCGGAACAAGAGAAAGATGGAAGCAAAAAAGGGGGAAATTACTATAGGGAAAAATCAGGGTCAAAAATAGAGGATTGCTAGCGTATTCCAGGGGTGCATCTGCCCTGTATATCAAAAACTGTAAACCCCTTGGGAAAGAAAATACCTCTATGGTACTTTGAGGTCATAACGCCCGTACTTGCATAATGAAAGTAAGTTCTTGATGAGTTAGAAGTGGTGAAGAACAGATGATAACGAGTGGTCTCGAACTTGTGGCCAACGATACTTTAATAGATCCTGCTATAAACTAAAGACCAGTCATATAGAGAGGCTGATGCACGCTACATAACACATGGATCAATAAGTCCCGAGACTGTGCGGTCGTTTTTTTTGCGATTTCCTCCTTCAAACGCACCAGCAAGTCAATATAATAATCACTGTTGATCGATTTACCTTTTTTGAGGTAGTCAATGAAAATCACGCCATGTGTATCCCAAAAAACTGACGCCATGACTTTGCCAGCTGACTGCTGCGTTTTCGGACGGCTTTCGCCAGCTGTGCGCCACTCAGATGACTGCCGCTTCGACTCTGGAGTGTAGTGATGTATCCATGTTTCGTCCATGGTCACGTAACGACGCAAGAAATCTTTTTTGTTGCGAGTAAATAGCGATAAACAGCTTTCTGAATCATCGACTCGTTGCTGTTTTTGTTCCATCGAAAGCAATCGCGGCACCCACTTGGAAAAAACCTTTTTCATGCTCAATTTTTCATGAAGGATAGTAAATACACTTCCATATGATATCTGTGTCATCTCAGCAATCTCACGGAGCTTCACTTTACGATCTTTCATTATAATTTTTGTCACTTCACTCACATTTTCCGGTGTAACGGCTTCCACAGGTCTACCCGAGCGTTCCGCGTCATTTGTGTCGGTACGACCACGTTTAAACTCGGCAGACCACCGACAAATCATTGCTTTGGATGGACAAGAGTCCGGGTAACATTTTTCAATCCATTGTTTCGCTTGCACGGTGTTTTTACCCATTAAAAAACAATGTTTTATCGGAACACGAAACTCGGTTTTTTCCATTTTTTAAACAAACTACAAAACGACTTTACTCCAACCTCGATAACTCATCTGTTTCTGGTCCGATCGACTTACAATTTTGACACGTTTCAAGCAAAGGTTCGTACTCTAGAAAGACCTGGTTATTGGTTTACTACGAGCACCATCTCTGGGTTAGTCTCGGAACTTATTGATCCATGTGTTATATTTGGACTCAAATACTTTACGTTGGCGTGATGTAGAGAGTAGAGTACCACTACATATATCGATCCTATTATCTAACAGTGGCTCAAAATTATGAATATATTGGCCGTGGTTAGCGGACTTTGTTTCAATCTTGAACTGACAGCTGGAAAAAGTTAAGCCAATTAAACAAAAGATAGGGCTAATAGCTTGTGTTGTTGTTGGCCCACATTCCTCAGAACTCAATCAATAAACAAAAGGTAAGAAGTGATATTGCGATGCCAAGGTAAAGGTAACCGATAATGTAAAATTAATTTTTCACGAAGTTTGATTTAAATATATTTGTTTTCCTTCACCGCAATGCATGAGACAAAAAATAACTTCCCTATCATTCAGATAATAATTTCTCCTTAAAGTAAGCTCATCCGATCTTTCAGTGTAGAAGGCGGTAACAAACCACTTTAACTTGCTTCTTAGGTCCTTGAATTACTCCATTTAAGTCTTTTTCAATCTGCTCCAAGTGTTGCATCAGCCAAACCTCTCCTGATCATTCCTCTCTTCAATTGTTTACGACATGCCAAACAAGACCTTATCTCTAACTTATTATTAATGGTTTTGACTTTTCTTAGAATGCTCACAATATCATGGGCTTAGTCAAGCCTCGTTGGTCTTTGAAGACTTGCACAACAACGTCATCTTATTAAAAAAAATGATTGTAAAATGCACTATTTATTGAAAAAATATCGTCTTTGTTTTTACGAATACGCAAAATGACAAGTTATTCATAGTTTTTAATGGCCTATTCCAAGATATCTATACTCTTAACTATTAGTTGAGATAGCTCAAAATATCGCACATATACTATTTAAAGAAAGGAAAAAATGATCATGGATTCAATTCTCTTCTTTCCCCCCAGTGAGTATTGGAGTGACGGTGGAGTTTAATGGCGCAAAATCCAGATCAGGCTATGATGCGCTAAAAAGAAAAAGGTGTAATTGTGATCTAGACATCTAAAAAACTGAAAAAAGAAATGGTTGACAAGAAGAAGGGTCGAAAAAAGGGAAGGGATGCGTTACCCGTGTTAATCACAATCAGTAAACTTCTTGGGGAAAGAATAAGATCAGTAGAGTACCTCGCAATCATCGTTACCGTACTTAACTAAAGAAGATATGTCACTGAGAAGGCGCTCTTCCACCTCCCCCTAAAGTATCTTTTTAGATCCCTATTTTGTACTAAAGCGTCTTCACACGTGTGGTGAAAGGGTGTGAAAGAATCCAACTGTAGCTCATGCATATTGTATGAGGCGACTAAAAGGGTACCCAGGGCCTAGGAGTATAGGCGGGCACACTGGCCTGGATATTATATCATTATATCAGGTGACCTCAGGGGCTTGCTTTCTTTAGGTAGGTACGGGCATCATGATCCCGAGGCATCCTAGTTATCTTTTCCATTTTCCACGGGTTTTACCATCTTTGGTAAACACAGGTGACGTGTCCCCGGGATATCCTAATGACTCTTCTCTATTTTTGACCCTCTTTGTTAACCAATTTTTATCTCTTTTTTCAATTCTTTCACAAATCTAGATCACAGCTTTTTGTTGCAGCATGATCACATTTGGCTATTGTGTTATTTAAATACTTTCAATCACACATTTGTTTTTTCGATTTTTCTCACATTTAGATCACAGCTTTACTTTTTTTGGTGCAGCATGGCTATGTTTGGCTCTTGCGTCATTGATATACTATCGGTCGCTCTCGACTGTGACTACTTGTCTATTGCGGTCATATGCGCGGCTTACCTTGTTTGAATTTTTTTAGAAATGACACGTGCGTCTTGTAGCATCAATGTTAAAATATTTTTTTCTTTCGTTTTCTCCATAACGTTTTAAAAAGAAATTAAAAATTTTTTAAATTTATCATTTGAAATGCTTTTTCAATTATTATTATTTTAAATTTCTGTTATAGTACTAAATCAAAGAAATCTAAGTTCAAAAATCTAAGAAATATCCTTTTTTTTTTGCAATGATCATCTTGTATATATATTTACAAAAAATACGCATGTTACAAATTAACACCACTATAGAAAAACCATTTAAATTACACTTAATATGAAATCAATTCACTCATAAAGTAAATTTGTGAAATAGGCAATAAAGAGTAATTGATAGAGTAACGAACTTCTTTTACGCTTCTGTGATTTTTTTTTTATAATTTTTTATCCTAATACTCTAAATCTGTTTTCCATCTTATTAATTGCAAAACCAATGAAATTGGAAAAAGAAATATTTCGCATTGATCAGAGAAAGAAGAAAACGATCTCGAATTTTCTCTCTCCAGACGAGATTGTGTTGACAGAACACATTTGCAATAAATTGTATTATAGGATTGCGCGATTGATTTAAACCGCAATTAAATAATTCCATAAACAAAAAAAAAACGTTTTTTTTTTTTATTGAGAAAACTCATGGTGATTTAGGAAATGGATACGGAAAAAAAAAAAAAAAAAAAAAGTTTAGAAAAATAAAATAAAAACTCTTGAATTAAAGTTGTATTCACCAAATTAGCTCAATGCTTTCAATAAAATATTTGTTAATTCATTTGAACAATTTGTGGGCATTTTTTTCCGAACAAAAGATTTTTTAAAGTTTTACTTGAAAACGCTTTTTTTTTTAAAAAAAATTTGTCTGATATTGTATACGTTAAAACAGGTATTTTTTCATTTGATGTACAACAAAATTTAAACAAATTATCACATAAATAAATACTAATTTATTGAAATTTAGTAGTTAAATATTTCTTTGAACGGATTCCCTGAGGGGCTTGCCTTCTTTTGGTAGATCCAAGAATCATGGTCTGGAGGCATTCTAGAGATCATTTTGTTTCCCGTGGGGCATAATGTCAAAGACAAACACAGGTGACACGCTCCGGGATACCCTAGCTATTCTTCTCTATTTCTGACCCTATCTCAAATTCTTTTTTTTTTTAAAAAAAAAAAGATTATGATGTAATTGAATTTCAGTGTCATATTTTTGTTTGAATCTAACTATCTCGTGTACAAATGCTGAAACTTAGAGCTTCTTTATCAATTTTTTTGGGGCTGATGCACGTTAAATTGGTTGAGGCACCAAGTCCACCCATTAACGTGGAGTGGAAGTTTGGATAGTTATGTGCCAGCTCCGGTATCGTCCTCGTCACTTGACCGAGGCTTAAATTTGGAGATTCGTCACCAATAGCTCTCGTGTTGCTTCTTAGTACAATATTAAAAAACAATTAATCAACTATCAACTTTGAACTTTTTAATAGAAATTAACGAATTTTTATTCGTTTTTAGAATTCTTTACAACATCTTGTTTTTGAGTTTGATTGGTTTTTGAGAGATGCGAAGCAACAGAGGCTATTATTTCTGTTTCCATGTGTGTGTGTTTGACTCCCAGACCAGTTGATTGGTTGATTTTATGAGATATAAAGCAACGAAGGCTTGATTTCCAGATATTTAGTAAGAATAAACTTTTTATGAATGATTGTATTTTTGGGCTGTGAGGTAGTTAAATGAAGCAAAACAGGTTATTGTACCCGTGGGGGATAAAACTCAATATATTTCTGTCTAATAGCGAAATAACACCATAAAATAAAAATAGATTAGTTTATTTGCTTAATGAAATTTTTTGGTCACTTCTGCTCAACATACCAACTGTATCTCATGCATGTCATAAGGCGACTAAAATGGGTACCCAGTGACTAGGGGATATAGTTGGGCCCGGGGTTTATGTAAGGGTAACTTAGGGCCTTGCCTTCTTTCAGTAGGTACAGGCATCATGATCTCGAGACACCCTAGTGATCCTTTCCCATGGGGTTTACCGTTTTTGGTAAACACGGGAGACGCGCTTCCGTAATACCATAGCGATCCTTCTCTATTTTCGACTCTCCTTCTTGTCAAATTTTTTGTTTTGTTTCCATATTTCTTCAAACGTCTATAGCACCTTTACATCTTGTTTGGAGCAGCATAGCCACATCTGGCTCTTAAGCCATTAAATTTCACTCTCATTCTGCCCAACATTAAGCCCTCTACATACAGTCAACACGCCTCATATTTGTGTACCGTGGTCAGATGATGAAGTTGACACTTGAATGGGAATCACTCTCTCCTCATCCATACTACGCCCAAACCTATTTGCTTATTGAAAGTTTCCGACTGCTTATTTCTGCCCCACTCAAAAATCAGATAAACACACACAAACAATATATCTCGTGATTTAGAACTACGGTTATACAACGAGGTTTTCAGCCCGAGTTGACACCCCACTCTCCGCATCCAAGCGTAGGCAATCATGAACTGATAAAAAAAAATTATTCGTTACAATTGCATCAGTTTCATACTGAACATATGCATTAACACTTTGGATGGTTAAATTTTTTTCTACAAATTTGATTTAAAAAAGGCAATTTTTTCATTACAGATGTTCATCTTATATTTGTAAGTAGGAAAATATTATTGAAAAATTAATATTTGAAACAATTGTAAACATTTAGAACAATTTCTTTCCCGTAAAAAAAAAAGCCCCGTGTGTGAAGGAATAGTCCCACTGTAGCTCATGCATATTGTAAGAGGTGACTAAAACTGGTACCCTATGTCTGGGGGAATAACCGAGCGCTCTGCCTCTGGGGATTATATCAGGGGACCTCAGGGACGTGCCTTCTTCACGTAGATTCGGGCATCACTCACCCGAGGCACCTTTGCGATCTTTTTCTTTCCCATGGGGTTTATCGTCTTTGGTAAACACGGGTAACGCGCCCCCGGGATACCCTAGAAGATCCTTCTCTATTTTCTACCCTATTTCTTGTCAAACTTCTTATATTTTTCCATTTTTTTTCAAATGTCTGGACCAAAGTTTCATCTTGTTTGACGCAGCATAGCCGAAAATTCCCATTCACTCACACCCGCAAATAAAATAACATTTTTCTTACTAGTTTTCTTTTGTTCCTACATCTCTAACAGAGAAGTCAAATTTACAGTTGTGTATAAAAATACAATTATTTCATTTCATTAACTGTATTTACTCTTACGTTTATTTAATTTCCTTACACGACTAAACTGATTGTAAAAATAGAATAGATACAGATATAAAACAGTAAAATCGACTGAGAAATCGTCTGGCTCGTACGAAAGTAACGGTAAGGTACGAAAACAGCGTCTGTGCGGCTTACGGGCAAACTAAGCAAAGGGTTTTGCATCATTTCTTCATTACTCATATATTCCGAAAATTATGAAGAATAAAAGCACAAAAGACAGACAGAGAGAGAGATTTATTATTTCAAAACATCCTTGTTTCCTATGATTTTTTCACCTGACTCCATCCAAACTTTAATTAAACATTGCAGTTTTAATTAAATTTGGAGACGAATCAAATTTCCTTTTGAACAAAATCCACCTAAGCTCTTATCGCACCTATTTCTTCCATGAATTCTAAATGGCTCATTCACGCTCGTCGCTTGAAGAAGCCCCACCAACAAAAGAATTTTCACTCTCTAACCTAACGGAAACACGAAAAAACTCCATTCTATTATTCATTCTCCGATTTATATTCCCCAGATCTCCAGTCTAAATACGCACTCATCTTCTCTCGCGAAGTAAATAAGACTATTTCGTCCCACCCCCTCTGAGGAGTCCAGCGTCTTTAATGAATAAATCATTCGTTCAATTCAGAGCGCTGTGGACGCTTTATTATATTTTTTCCCTTCAGGAAGTCATCTTTCATTAAAAGTTGAGGTGCAGCTGCCCACAAAGTCCCATAAATATGCCATCTTTGCGGGAACGCTCCTAAAATTGGGCGATTCCGAATGGAATACGTAGAGCGAGGGTATATATGTTAAGATCGCGGTATGTCGTCTCGTTTTGCATGAACTGAAAGAAAGAAACGGTGTGATATGAATGAAGCGTCAGTCAAAATGAAGGTCAGGCTAGGAAAGTATGCGTGGAAAGTGTGTCTGGGTTCCTATCGAACCCGTTACTTGGAATGGTTAAGTGTAGTTAGGTTTGTCATTATCAGCTTCCTCCCATTGGAAACGGTTTTATGACCTTACTCGGTAAAAGGAAAAGAAAAAATACTGCAACAGAAAAGCGTCCTTCGAAAGGGAATGGTCTTGTTTAATTTTGTATGAGATTTTAACTAGGTGTGAGTCATTCGAATTCACTAACATTGTTTCCGTGAGAACATTTATACACATATTTTTTTATTTTTTTTATATTTTATTATTACCTTTCGAACTAAAGACCCGCCGTGTAGCTGGGGCCGATGCGCATTAAATCTGTCGAGACTAAAAGTCCTCCTTTTGGCGAGATGTGGAAGTTAGGAGAGGAAGGTGCCAGCTTAGGTATGGTCCCCGTCGGTAGGTTGGTTTTATTAACGTCGTACTAGATGCAACACGAAGGCTACTGGCAATAGACTTCGTAATTTTGAACCTCGATCAAGTGACTAGGACGACATCTGAACTGGTACCTGCCACTCCTAACTTCTACATCACTCCAAGGGAGGACCAGGAGTCATGACAGATTTAACGTGCATCAGTTCCGGCTACACGGCGGGTCTTTAGAGGTATCAAGGCTCGAACCTGCGACTCGACGAAAACCGCCGGCCTCGAGTCCGCTACAATGACCACTAGGCTACCGAGGCCGCGCTCTTCGATACTTGACCGAAGTTTCAAAATAACGAGCTCAGTCCCCACCAGCCTAGTTTTGCTTCTTAGTGCGACGTTAATAAGCAATCACAATCACATCATTCCTTATCTTTCAAAGTTTTCGTTGGAGGGATCTGATAACCATAAGTTCATCTAACCTCAGCGATGTAAATTTATTAGATCAGTGAGGTTTGGTTTGATTTTCTTAACGTCACACTAGAAGCAACAAGAGGGCTATTGGTGGCGGACATCGTAATTTTGAACCTCGATCAAATAACGAGAATATACCTGAACTGGTACCTTTCTCTCCTAACTTCCACACCACGCCAAGGAAGGACTTGGAACCATGACAGATTTAACGTGCATCAGCTCCAGCTACACGGCGGGTCTTTTGTGGCATGAAGGCTCGAACTCCCGACTCAACGGAAACCGCCAGCCGTGAGTCCGATACCTTAACCACTAGGCTCCCGCGGCCTAGATTCAGTGGGGACTCGTCCTATAGATTAATTTTGTTTCAAAATTATGAGATTTGTCTCCTTCAGTCTATTCTGTAACTGTAACACGACGTTAATTTAAGACTAATTTTATGTTTGTTCTCTCTTTATTCCTCCCACTTAACAGACTAAACAAATATATTTGTCTATTCCACCAATCGACTGAATGTACATTATTTATTCTTCATTCATAAACTGAGAATACATATTCTGTTCCTTGTTTAACTGAATGTATAGTTTCTCGTTTTTTCACCAATAATATTTTATTTAATTTGTGACGTCCTTTCTTCATTATATAGTTCTTCAACCATCATAAAGTCTAATTAAATAGTCAATAAGTTCAAAACTCTAATTGAAGATACGTAAGAAAAGAACAACACACCTTAAAATGAATCAAAAATAATGAAAGATTGTTATCTTTCTCTCGAATCCCTTTCAACTTAACTCAGTTAATTCTAGTTTGTGTTCAAATAATAAAGTCTTAGCTTACCAAATCCCTTATAGCAATTCAAGCATTTCTCGATTATTGCCGATTCAACTCCTATTATTCTGATCAGGGATAACTTCCAACTACTTTGAATATAAACGATTACTTATGATGATTCACTCCAATGTGCAACATCTACCATCTTGTCGTTATCCTCTGCCTCCTTTTCCCTTCATTTCAATGCTATTTCACTTACGCATCACTATCTCTATTTAAATTCCATATTCTTGTTGCCTTCAACAAATTTACCTAATCACGTTTCATTTGGTTTCCAAGAAGTTGTAATTGTAAGCAATTTAAATTACCAAAATGTTCCCGAAGTTAGTGAATAGAAAATCGCTAACAACCGAACGGTACAGAGTTCTAAATCTAACTTTTATTTTTCTTAGCGCGCAGTATCAACTAATTAATAAATATTAATTATATGCTTATGCTTGGTCAATTGAATACCATCTGACTTTTAATTCCCCCTGAAATTCCCTTTCACATTTTTAAAATACTATCCTAATACAACATGAAATTCAGAGAGATTTTTGTGGTGGATAGACTCCTTTTCACACATGAAAGAGATCCATTTATATTCATTGCACACATGTACAGCAGCAAATTGAAACTCCTATCTGATAATGAGTAAGCTCTCATTTCGATTGAATTACCGCAACAACGAGAAGGGACATGGCCCCAAAATTGAGTTTCTCCGTTATCTGCGGCAATTTCGCACTCTCGGGCGAGATGTTCACAGCATGCCAGATGACGCTGTTAAAAATCGTGTCGAGTATTGCGTTGGAGGCCTCACGCACGTTACTATCGTTGGCGTAGCTGGGACACGCCCTTGAAATTGTTGCTTGTGAAATTCCAAATCCCGCAGAGATTTCGAAAATAGAGTCGCCCATCGCTGTGACATCCATATCCTCCCGTTCAGTCTTTTTGTCCATCAATAATTTTTATTTTTAGCCACACCTCGACCCTGTACCTGAGACCTTGGAGTCCTTCCGGTTGAAAGTGAAGGTGGGAATGTTAAATTGATTTTTTTTTTCAAATAAAGAGCTTTGAAGGTATTTTCTTAGTGCTTGTTTGATGTAGAACATTTTTTTTTTCATGACACTAGATTTTAAAAGTAAAAATAAAATGCTTTAAAAAATTAAAATTTCGGAAAAAAATGCATTTTTGGAACTTTATTTATATTTCTCTCAGCGTGTATGATTAGAATACTTTCAAAAAATGTTGAATGCGTTTTTTGATCATTATTCTCTTTTATATATGTTTTTTTGCCATCAACGTATCAATAAATTCCCACTTTTTTAATTAAAAAATTGGAATTATTAGGAATTATGACGCATTTCCTTCCTTATTTAACCCTACAGCCATCTTAAAGTCTAATTAAATAGTAAACAAATTCAAAACTCAAATTGAAAATACCTAAGAGAATTACAACACTATTATCTATCAAAGAATATCAAACTCTCTCTCGCTCTCTCGAATGCCTCTTAACTCAGTTAATTTTAGTTTATATTCTAATAATAAATTTCTTTGCTAACCAAATAACTCGTCCCGATTCTCACGCTTCTTTTGTTTATAACAGATTCGATTCTTACTACTCTAATTAGGAGTCGCTTTAATCCAAACGAAGATTCAATCTAATTTACAAATATCTATATCAACTTTTGTCGTTATCCTCTACTTCCTTTACCTTCCCTTTCAGTTCTATTTCATTAAAAATGCATGTTCCTAAATATGTCACTTTGTGATTTTGAGCTTTTCGAGATTTTCTCTTCACTAAGCTTGGGGACCTTTTAGTAATTTGAATTGCATACAATTACAACTCCTTGCCAACAAAATGAAACGTGATTAGGTAATCTTGATAAAGATAAGAAATGAAGTGAATAGAATTTGAGATAGAGATATATAAGCGAAATAGAAATGAAAGGGAAGAT
Source organism: Nephila pilipes (assembly GCA_019974015.1). Taxonomy (NCBI): domain Eukaryota; kingdom Metazoa; phylum Arthropoda; class Arachnida; order Araneae; family Nephilidae; genus Nephila; species Nephila pilipes. Next base: position 1,325,310 of record BMAW01039738.1, read on the forward strand.
AAAGGAAGTAGAAGATAACGACAAAAGCTGATATAGATATTTGTTGATTAGATTGAATCTTCGTAATGAATCGCTTGGATTGAAGCGACTCCTAGTTAGAGTAGTAAGAGTCGAATCTGTAATAAACAAAAGAAGCGTGTGAATCGGGAAGAGTTATTTGGTAATCTAAGAAATTTATTATTAGAATATAAACTAAAATTAACTGAGTTAAGAGAGATTTCAGAGAGAAAGAGCGATCTTGCATATTCTTTGATAGATAATAAAGTGTGTTGTCCTTCTCTTACGTATCTTCAATTTGAGTTTTTGTTGACTATTTAATTAGACTTTAAGATGGCTGTAGGGTTAAATAAGGAAGAAAATGCGTCATAACTTCTAATATTTTCAATTTTTTAATTAAAAAAGGGGGTATTTATTGATACGTTATTAAACAGAGTTACACTCCCTGGTACAATGACAAAAAGGCAAATCATTCATTAAAATTTTTTTTGTTAATAGATTTTCTAGAATGTTCTTCGTATATCAGTTAAGAAGAAAATTTAATTAACTGTTCATTGTTGGAAATTCAAGAAAAATATGTTATAAGCAACGGTGAAAAATATAGTTGATATGCAGTATAAATTTATTATTCAAACAATTTTTAAAATGCAGACGTTTATAGTAAAATGCTGACTTTAGAAAGTTGTAACATGTTAGTATACTTTATGTTATTTAATTTTACAACCTTTAAAAACACTTTTCAGCAACATTTTTAAATAACTGGCATTAAATAAATATGTTATGATGTAAAATGTAAAGAATACAGCTGTGTATGACAATATCTCATAAATATTTATTTATTAACAAAGAGGATGAAATTAAAAAAGGGTCTTTTAAGTCCTTTTTGGATCATTCTGAATATTCAATAAATGTGTGACAAGAGTCTGTTACTGTTAACTTTATTTCTTACTTTCTTTGTTTGGAAAAAAAAAAAACATTTGTTATTTATTAGATACAGGCCTTGTCAAATATGTATGCCAGAAAGTTGTCTTGCATCTCGAGTTAATGTTTAAAACAAATAATTTAACTCTTTTTCTATTTTAAATTCAATATCTTTAATAAAATTTTCTATTTTATACAAGATAAGTCAAAAGGAATTTCTGTGTTCAACACGGAATCCACTTTGTAGGTCTTTATTTCTTCAAAACATAATTAGGCCTCATGTGATGTGATGTGATTGTTTATTAACGTCGCACTGAGAGAAGCAACACAAGGGTTATCGGAGGTGAACCTTGTAATTTGGAGCTTCGATGAAGTGACAAGGACGACATCTGATGTGGCACTATTCTCTCCAAACTTCCACACTACGTCTACGGAAAGACTTGGACCTAGACAAGATTTAACGTGCATCAGCCACGGCACATGGCGTGCCTTTAGTGGCATCAGGGATCGAACCTACAATTCCACGAAAATGACGCCAGCCGCTAGTCCACGACCTTGACCATTTGGCTACCTCGGCCCCCAATTAAGCCTCAAATAAGAGACTAAATTAGCCAAAGAATATAAATTTGTCTTAATTTTTAACACGTGAGAATGAATTTTTTACAAATATTAAATAACTTTTATAAATTAAAGCAAAGTTAAAGAAAAAAATTGACTTATGGTATATTCTTCAGTATTGTAATTAATATGTAATGTCACGACTGAGAAAAAAAAATTTTGGACCTGAAATCAGGAACAGGAATTTCTGTGTGCGAAAAAATCGATAAGTAAACAAGAAAAAAGCTCTCTTTTCTTGTTAGGTTCAAATGTTTGGTTGATTGATTAGTAACGTCATACTTAGTAGAAACAGTAGGTGTATTGGTCTCATAATTTTGAATCACTGTCAAATGACGAAATGACACAACTGGTCTGTCCCCCCCTCTCTGAATTTCAACACAACATCAACGTGAGGCCTTTGAGTCCCAGCATATTTAACATGCATCAGCCTCTCTCAGCGACTGGTCTTAAGTAAAATCAGGGCTCGAACACTTGGTTCGACTGAAGCAGCACCTCCCTCGAGCTTGATGCTGGGACTACTTAGGTACCGTTGCTGCTTGCCCGAGTTTTTTAACGACCCATAATTTTGCGGGGCGCGTAGACGTCTGAGGAGGTTTAAAGTTATCACAAAGGCGTAGAGAAGGAGAGTGGATTACCTGTTCAAATTTCGTCCTCCTCACTTGACCGAGGATCAAAAGTAAGATATCAACCGCTAAAAACATTCATCTTGATTCTAATTGCGACGTTAATAAATGATCAATTAATTAAAATTTAATAAAAAAGCTTTTTTATGTTTATCAGAATCAAATTGTTCTTTCTTTTGAATTATTATTTTCATCTTGTCTTTATTCTTGATATATATGCGAGGACTTGAGAAAAAAATGCTGAAAGTAATATGAAAATGCTATAAGCTAAATGTAAACTGCTCAAGTCTATGTGCAATCCTGCTATAAAATTAAAGAGAAAAGTAATTGTAGAACTAAATGAAGTTTATAATGTGCGTAGAGCTTACTATCATTCCCCATAAAATTATTTCGTCATATAAATTCTGTATTTTATAATTCTCTTTTCTTATACTTTTACATTTTTGGAGAAAAAATTATTTTTAGAATGAGGTATTTAGAAAAATGTAATACACTTTATGTAAATAAAAGGGCTGGTTCACTACTAGACTTCACACTAGAAACAACACGAGGGCTATTGGTGACGGTCCTCGTAATTTTGAGCCCCAATAAAGTGACCAGGACGGCACCTGAATCAGTATCTCCCTCTCCTAACTTCCACACTACGCCAAGGGAGGACAAGGCTCGAACCTACAACTCAACGAAAACCACCGGTCACAACTACCGCGGCCTCATGTAGATAAAAATAGGAAGTTTTTATTCCTTTAAGTAATTATTAGCAATTGCTTTTTAATACAAATAAATAAATAAATGAATAAAAATAAAATAAAATAAAATAATTAATTAAAAACAAAATTACTGACATTAACGAAACTATTTATATTTAAATTTTAAACTATGAAGCCGCAATTTAACAAAAACAGGTTTAAAAAATTAAAAATGCGAGATTTCTTTAATTCCTATTTATAAATAATATTCGAGAAATGAAATAAAATATTCATCCAAAAACACTTAAAAAATCACAAGCAAAACGTTTAAAAATAACTATGAACGGAAATTGAAACAAAGAGTTTAAAGAGAAATAAAATTGTTTTTTCTTGGTATAAAAGTTTCTAATATCATTCGACTTTAATTGCTAGCATTGAATGAGTCGAGTTTCTGCAGCTTTTTTTTTTCTTTTAAAAAAAATAAAATAAAAAAGCACATTGCTCCATTTTTTTGTTAACGTTTCCGCATTACTGAGAAAATGAAACTTTTACACCGGAACACTGACAACAGACCACAGAACATTTGTATTTTCATTTCGTTTTATAATTTAATTTCATATATTTCCGTCCTGGAATTTATTGCACCCAGCCATTTTCATCAGAGCATTTTAAGAGAAATTTAATAAAGTGTCTCTTAATTATGTGAACATTGTAACAAACTCATAAAAAAGTTGCTACGTTTTAGAGATGTTTATTGCGATAAAGAATTTCATTTCAACAATCGCCTGGCAACTTAGAGAACAAGAATATTTCAATGAATATTAACGCTGCTAATTATTAATTGACGGATGTTAAAAAAACTGCAGACCTTCCCCTAGATTAACTTAAGCTCACACTTTCAAGTTGTTATCTCGTGAAATTATTTTTCAAACACTAATTTTTAAAAAGTATCATTACTATTTTTTACAGGCAAAGAATAAACTATTAAGAAAAAAAAAAACGGTCATACATTTTATAGCTTCATGATAGGGTTAATGACTCTTACTGAAACCTGCTATATCCAGATATTTTTTAAAGTTAAAGATAATGAATTTTTTAGAGATCGAGACTTTTCTCTATATAAATTTTTAGAGTATATTAGTTAAACTAATTTACATCCTAAAAACGTTGATTAAAATTATCTACTTGTTTGTTTTTAAAAAATAAGAAGAGCACCTGATAGAGTAACGATATATTACACGTTTAAGTAAATAAATATCTGTTTAGATTTCGTTTAAGGCAAAGTATTGCAATGACGATTAAATATTTTTAAAAAAAAACTTATTCTTTTTTACTTAGTTTGTGGTCTAGTCAGGGTCGCAGACTCTTTTCCGGTGTTGTTTTCGTCGATTCGTAGATTCAAGCCTTGATGTCACTAAAGACTCGCCGTGTATCGGGGCTAATACACGTAAAATCTGGTCGATATATCAAGTCCACTCATTCACGAGGAGTGGAAGTTTAGAGACGGAGATGCCAGTTCAGGTTTTGTCCTCGTCACTTGACCATGGTTCAGAATTACGAGGTCCATCGCCAATAGCCATCGTTCTGCTTCACAGTGCGACGTTAATAGACAATCTATCAATAAAAGATATTTCCAGTTCTCTCGTTAGTATTAAACATTTTGAATAATCAGTATTGGAGAAGAGGAAAAAACTCTTTTCAAGGGCTAAAAGCTGGTAAATTTGTAAGAATTTACGGAGCAACAGAATAATATCATCAGGTATTGATGTAAAATAAAAGTGAGGAGGAGGGATTTTATTCATTATGGAAGGAATAGGGTATTTGAAGCTTAATTAGGCTGCACTAACCTATAATAATAATTAAGAAAAATTAATGCTACTAGAATTTCATATTGCATCATCTATGCATATAGATTTTGCTTTTTTTTAAATTGAAACGCTTCTGTACTTTTATTAATTTGTATATATATATATTTAAAAAAATACATTGGATAGTTTAAACTCTTTTTCTTCATTAAAATTTCTTTCGTGCAATGTTATTTAAATTTTTAAATTTATGTCCAAACCTGTTTATGTCATTTTCTCTGTGTCTGTTGGATTAGCTTTATGATATTTAAAGGTTAGTTTTCGTTATGCTTTCATATTCGTTCTTAAGTATACTCATATTTGCTTCTATTGTTATTATGAAGAAATCCTGCTGTTATCCAGTAAACTGTCGGTTAAAATGGATTTAGTAAAAGTTAGCTTACCCACTATTCAATCCTAAGAATGAATCTGCTACTTGAATAAGTACTGAGATATTCATCTTGATTCCTATCCCCAATTAGTCTGATTTTTTTTAGATTTCTCAAACTAAGGGAATTTTATACAAGCCTGTTTTTATGTGGTAATGAATTTCCAATTAATCATCATTATTTTTCTTATGAAATGTTTCAGTTCCAATCAACCTTAGATGACATCGGTATCAACACAGAGCCTGGTAAATCTTTTCTGCTTAATACAAAATAAATTTTCTTGAAAAACAATAAAAGTTCCCTAAGTAAGCCTTACATGTAGATAAGACAACATCAGAGTAGGTACTTGTGATTTGCTAAATGTTGAGAATAAATGATAATAGTATATTATTTTGTTGAAATATGAATCAATCAAAAATGAATTGAATTCAATTCCCAAAAGACTTCAGATTCTTTATCTCCGGTATAAAGGTTCAGAGAAAGAAGTATAATGCTTTAGAAATATAACTTCTGCCTTTTTGGTATGAATTCATGAATAATTTCTTTTTAGCTATATCTATATGTATTAATGAGTAATGGAATGTTAACTTCTTAATGAGCAAAGCATTATATCATGATAATCTGAATTGTAATAGTGTAAGTATAAAACTGTAAGCTTTTTAAAGAAAAATATTTTGAGGAAATAAACTTTTTTATGTTATACAATTTATTTCTTATGTTAAGTATAAAACTAATAATTTTTTAAGAAAATATTTTGCGAAAATAAACTTTTTATGTTATTGGTAACATTATAATTATTTTTTATGTTCAGTTACTGTATTTTCTTTATAACATATTACTGAAATGATATAATAAATAGGTCTCCCTACAGAAATCATGTAAAGGTTAGCTTTCAGAAGTATATTTTCCGATGAAATTAATCTCAATTTAATTAATTTTTTAAAAAGTTTTAATTGGACAATATTATTTTGATAATTAATAAAGACAGATTCAATTTACTGTGAACTATTGACACTTCTATGAACATAAGTATATAAAAATGCCATACATTTCGTCTTTTGTTGTAACATACACGGATTTCCTCAATATATTCAGTTTCCTTTTCGAACCCTCGAACGACAGCTGTATTTTGAAATTAGTGAGCAAGATCATGTAAACTAAGACATATACATATAATGTATTTTTTTTAAAAGGAGTATACTGCTTCTAAGAAGTTTAAAATCCACAATTGCTCTATCTGTAAATATTGCTTCGTTACAGAAAATAACGTAAAGAAAATAATTTAGCTAATATCAGACGTATTGATCTGTTTTCTATCATAACTAATAGAACAATCCCAGAATACATCAAGGGGAATTAACAATGAAGGATGTTACAGTCTTGGTAATAACCCTTATACCTTATATTATTTCCCATTTATTTATACCCACATCATTTTTTATTATTATCTTTAGAGTCGTTAACTGTCTGGACCTTGATACACTTAATCATTAGTTATCCCCAACACTTTTTGAACTGCGCAACTTGCTAATATATTAGAACTAGGAAAAAAGACGCACATTAAAAACCACGCCAAAGGACTTCGCGACGAGAAACTTCATTACTTAAAAAAAAAACCATAATGAATTTCTTCAATCCCAATTTCTCACCTCTCCAAGTTCATCAAATGTTACTGGTATATGTAAAAGGAGCAACAAATTCATTTCCTGTGCAATCGAAGAAATGATTAAACGCTTCCATTCTGTGCAGTACGTTTTAAGACTCGACTATGGATGGTATACCCGTTTCAATTAACCAAACAATTCATCAATAATATAAGGATTACTGAAGTCATGAATAGAAGCAAACTTAAGAGTATTATTTAAAGTGCACGGCTTCCATTATTTATTACTTTATTTTTGAAAAATAACGGAAGCTTGCGCGTTCCGCTTTGCTTGCTCCAACATTTTTCAATCGAGAGTAATTCATTACGGTGTTCACTCGATGTTTGAGGATGAAATTGGACCCAAGCAAACCTTCTTCCGAAATTTAATATTGGCTTATTAATACCTAATAATAGGGTATTTTTGGAGATAATGTTATTTCGATCAACACCCTGGTATACATTAAATTTAGAAACTAGTCGTTTCGAGGACAAAGTAATTGGATGTTGATATTTGGTTAAACTATGATTATAAATTTTTATTTAAGTGGTAGTTTAAAATACGGAAGGATATTTACTTTGCAGCGTTGGAGGATTTATTTATATGGTTATTTTATACATTTTTTTCAATTCTTTTATGAATTGCAGGTACAAATTATAACAGAGGAACTCCAATTTATTAGCACGAGGATCTTGTAACAAATTATAACCATTTTGAAATTTCAAAGAGGTTTGCAAATCTCATGAATTCTGATAACACAAAGAGACAGATTTTTTAAATCTATAATATATTTTGATACCCCTTACGAAAATTTGTCCCTCACATCTAATAACGGAAAAGTAATGTTTATTTTCTGAGTGATACATTTGGTTGATAGGATTTTAACGATAGTATATATATTTATACTCCTTCCAGTATTTTTTAAACTATTAATATGTTTTGTCGCTCATGACCAACAAACTTCCCTTGCATTCAGAAACGGAATAGCTGTATTTATTGTATTTTCTAAGTAGAGTATTTATTTGTCAGAGTCGGAACATTAATACTAGAATTTAGGCTCCTTCTAGAAAACTTAGCAATCTCTATCAAGTACAGGCTCCGTCATGATGACGTTTCTCTGCAACGGTTCTCTTATGAAGGAAAAGAAACATTTACGGAGATTTCATCGGTCAGCAAATGAAAGTTTTAGCAATGACCTCTTTACCTTTGCGACTGATTTGGTGATCGTTTTGACGACGACAAGAAACTTGGCGACTTTGGCGACGAAAGGAAAATTCCCTAAGGTGTTGGAATCTTGACGAAATCTCGTTTGGGAAGAAAGTTACGGGCTTTTCATGAACTTTCCGTGTGAGGTCCCTCCTGGCCAGAACATCTAACGCTGACAGCCTGAGACGGAGGAATCTGCTTATGAGACTGATCAAGAAATCGATTGGGAATCGGTCGGCATTTGGTTGAATGGATCTGGGAAAGAGCTGACGGTAGCATGACCAAGCGAATTTGCGGAATTGGCCGGTATTTGCCTAGGAAGGGCTAAGTATTAATGCAGAAGTTTTTCCGTAGAGCGTACCAGTAAGCTGATGAGCTGAACGTTGCTGATATAACTGTGATTGTCCTTACAAATGCTGTTGTGGTTTTTATATCTGTAAAAGTACTGTGTTTTCTGTTTGTGCTGTTACTGTCCAAGCTCTGCTTTCTGTGTGTCATCCTGAATATTTGTGAATAAAGCGTCATTTGCCACATTCTCTCATGTTGAACTGATTTTTGCTCGCATATACACACAAGCACGGTTGATGAATCTTTATAACAATATTCTATCTGCTGTAAGCTCGTAAAATCGCAGTAATCTAGAAGAAAAGTCGCAGTGTTACACACACGCACACACACAACTTGATCATATTTCACAAAGGACATTGTAAATTTCAGAATGTAAAACATTTCCAATCTCCGTCCTCATCACTTTTTCATGTCTTATTAATTTTCTTGAGTTTGTAAATATTTACATATTGATCCATTTTTGGAATTTATTTGTTCCTATAATTCTGTTTTTATATATTATTTCGAAACATAACTAAATACTGTTTGGGTAGGCTGATTAATTTGACTTCAGATAATTAACGAACAACAACGATGCGATGTGTTACTGGTGTCAGACCTATAGTTTTCAGCCACTGCTAAATGTAATGCAGAAATTTAAAATCCTGCTATCGTCACACAAAGTTTAGGAGACCTATTTTATTTCTTTTTTTTTTTACGCGATAATATTTACTTCACAATTATTTTTCCTTACTTGACTCTGTATCAAATTACTGTAGCCCGAAAAAGAATCCAAGTTAGATAAGAGGTGTTGTCATTTTTATGAAGAACTAGATTGTATTTGTAAAAAAATGTAAATAAAAAGACATGGAAATCCTAATGTAGTCATTCCAAAGATTGTGAAACTATTTTTATAGTTCACCGCAGTCGAAAATTTCAAACAGTGCTAAATCTTCTTTATCATTGAGAAAGTGGTGCCAGCTCAAAAACCGTCCTCATCACTTGACTGTGAGTCAAAATGGTGAAATGCCCTTTTGCTTCTGCTAGTGAGACATTCATTAAACCCAGTGGCGTAGCGATGGAGGGATAGGGTGCTGTGACCCCCCCCCTTAAGGATTGTTGTATACTGAAATTTTAAAATGGAAACATTTTATACTGAAATTTATTCATTTATTTCAGGAAAAAATAAAACTCGATACATAACAATTGTTTCACCTTGAAAATAAACAATAAAATTTGAAATTAATTTTGAGATATGATCCCGCCCCCCGCATGAAAAATTTCTCGCTACACCCCTCATTACAATTAACCAATCAAGTGTTTATGACTTGATTTTTGAAATTTTTGGAAGCATGGCTTACAGATCCGGTTCAGACAACGAAAGCATATACAAAGGTTCCTGAAGGGCTTAAATCAAATTATATTGTATTAATAGTTTTATGAAATACTGTGACATTGGGCTATTCGCGATTTTGTTCTCATTTATCTCCGGGACTTTTTGGTAATTAGGACTGCATGAAACTATAATTTCTTCCCGACCAAAATGAAACGTTGTTAGGTAAATTAGATGGACATAAGAAATATAATGAATTGAAATAGGGATATATGAGTGAAATAGAATTGAATAGAAAGGGAAGGAAGATAGAAAATTACGATAGACTAATAGATATTTGCAAATTGGATTGAAGTATAATTAAACTTTTGGATTGGAGTGACTCCTAGTTAAAGTACTATGATAAAAATCGACTATTATTAAGAAGGATTCGAGAGAGAGTGACCTTACATGTACACTGTGGTACTTATTATAGTACTTTGTCCTGCTCTTACTATCTTCAATAGGATTTTAGTAATTATCGACTATTTAAATAAACTGAAAGATGGCTGTAGAATTAAATAATGAAGGAAAACCACTCCAATAAATATATTTAGTTTTTCTGAGAAAAAATTAATATTCTCAATGTGATGACATGATTGAAGAAAGTTATGAGAAGTTGAAAATCCTTCAAGTTTTTAGAAAAATATAATGGGATAAGAAAAACATCTTATTTCAAAATTTATCTTACTTGTTTTATCTAAAATTATAACGGAAGTACTGAACACAATTTTCATAGCAAATTATAAGAAATGAAAACACATGAAAATGCTGTTCAGACAGACTTTCTGAATTACTATTATATTATGAACTGAAAATTCCTCGATCGTAATTTGTATTTATCCTCTCTTTTCGAAGTCGATAAATAAGGTTCTGAGTAATTTTAAAATTAATTTATTTCTTCTCGTTTAAAAATATTTAATCCAACAAACTTTCATTAAATTTTACAACATTCCAAATAACTACCTTCTAAGAAAATAATAAAGAAACATACTTTAAAACCAAATGTGAATAAAGAGATAAAAATTTGAAATAGTATTGTGAAAACTTAATAAAAACATATGTAAAGTCTGTGGTTAATATATTTGATTTATGAAACTCCAGAGTGTTTGTTGAACATCGTTCTCGGTGTTTGCACAACATTTTAATTACTTTGGCATAATCGTTTTGTATTTGTATATTTGCTTTTCATTATTCTTTTAGAATAATTATTTCACACCTCCAATTACTTATTTGGATCAAATAAAATTTTCAAATATGTTCTTTTATTGTAATGAAAAGAAATATTAAAAAATCACTTACATAAAGAATGTACAATTTAATTTAACTGCTTTTTAAATAACGGTGTTAAATTATATGTAATATATTTAAAATAAGATAAAAAGATTAATCTTTCAATTTTCATAAGTTTACACTTCCTCGGATAAGATTTCCCAATAAAATATTCACATAATTTTCAGTTACTCTTAGAATTATCATCTGAAAATAGAAATTTTAAGAATTCTATGCACGATAATTTTCACTTGATACCCGAAGAAGTGGTAATTTAAAATTTTAACACTTTCACTGACAAACATTCATAATTAAAATATTATTTTAAAATATATAGCAACAACCTTTTTTTTTTTTTTTTTTTTAAAAAAAAAAAAAAGTTTTACCTTGGTAAAATGTGTTAAAATGTACAACAATTTGCCAATGATATTCAAAATTCGATATAATACTTGACGCATCAGATAAAGCGTATTTAAAAAGGCTTAAAAGGAGAAGATTTTGTAAAATTATTAAAATAACGATTATTAAATCCATCAATAATTCAAGGATCATTCAAATTTAATTAAAACGTTAGGAAAATAATGTTTAAATTCTCAGACATAGATGTTGTTCTGAATGCTTATTCACACTAACGTAACAAAATATTGACAAAATGACTTTTAAATTATTTGGTGTTGACACATCGATTAAAATGTTTAAAATTTGAAAATTATAGGTAACTAAATATTTCTTTGATTAAAACATTAAAAGCAAATAACTTTTCGCACAGATGCGAAAGGATATAATTCTTTTTCCAAAAAATCCGCAGTTTTATATTCAAATTCATTAAATATTTAAAACATACATGGTAGAAAAAATTGCTAGCATACAAAATTCCTTTCCTTCGACGATGTACTAGCAATGTTTGAAGAGAGAGTCCTTTTATTTGAAAATCAGAATTTCAAAATACTCTAAGGAAATCAGCGCCTTCCGAAATGCCAGTTTATCTTTTGGCTTCAAATCTAGTTTGTGAGACACTGTGATTTAAGCTTCCTGTAGCCCGTCGGCCCAGCTGTACTATCTTGAAACTGCAGTTTCCTTAGTGGTCAGTCTTTTCTGACATGGACGTTTATCAAGTGGTCACTGCTTGATGTAGAAGGAAAGAAAAAGAGTAATGCCTTGTGCATCACAGAGGATTCTTCATCTTATTTCGATGGTGTCGTTGCCAGCCAACAGTGAGTAAACACAAACTTAAGTCCTATAAATAATCACCCGTGCGAAGCTTTCCTGGAAGAAAAAAATAACTCATACATATATAAAACGTTTTATAGGTGATTTATCAATATATATATATATATATATATATATATATATATATATATATACGCACACACATATGTATTTCGCGGTAAAAGCCTCCCTGGTAATAAGTATATAGCGACATATTGGGAGAATATGTTAGGTGCATTATTTGCGTTTGCTTATGTAGTAATAGTTATATATAAAAACTCTTTTTAGTTAAAACTACTTAATAATGTGTAAAAATTAATATTGTTTTTTAATGGATACTTTAATACTTTGGTTTAAAAGAAAATATTTTTTCTTTTTTATATGGTTGAAGTTTTGTTTTTTTATAAGATTTCTGCTTATTTTGGTTTGATACTATATTGTTATATAGTAATTCTTTAAAGTGTGATGGGTTGGATCTGTTACACTAGTATAAACACATTTTCCTCAATCCCAAGCCTGAGACAGCTTAGAATTATTTCGTCTTCCCTTTTGAATTTAATTTCTTAGTTCTTTTCTCTTGACATGCAAGCTTTGTTGGTCATAGTTAGGCTTTAATATATTATACTTCGTTGTAATTTTTAAAGTACCGGTTCTGTACTTAAATCTTTAATTATTTACACATTTGATATATATATTCTTGAGAATATTACGTAATATTATACTTTCTTAAATATTTTTTTTACATCGTAGTTTGTATGTCTTAAATTATAGAAAATTGCAGATAATCCAAATTTAACTTTAATTTTAATTATGTAATTTTGATTTTGCTGTACTATTGTAAATTTCTGATATTTGCTATTAAATTGTCTTTTTATATTGATTTAAATTTTAGTTTTTATTAGGTATGATTTGTAATTTATATACATATTAAAATTATGTTAATGAGCCTTATACACACACACACATCTCTCTCTCTCTCTGTATATATATATATATATATATACAGAGAGAGAGATGTGATATATATATATATATATATATAATTCAGCGGAAATAATTGTTTTAAACTAACTTCACTTAAGAGCAACATTAGGGCAATTGATGATAGACCTTGTAATACTGAATTACAGTTAAGTGGCGAGGACAACACTTGAAATCTTATATCCTTCGGTTAAATTCAACTTTATACTATAGGGAGGGATTTGAGGTTCAGTTCAGATCTATATGAATTAGATTCAATTACTCATATTTCACACCTTTTTTCCTTAATTAGAACTCGAAACTGCAGCTCGCTTTGAGCATCGTCGGCCACTCGGCCATAATTCAATACATTTTAATACAACGAACGTAATCGTGTTTATGTAAAAACATTCTTTAATCGAAGCTTGCTTTATAAATGTTCCTAGAAAATGAAAATGAGTACTAATATTGGTGATTTATTAATGAATTGGAATAAATAGGTTTTTTAAATGGAGCAGAAATGTTTATATTTTAATATAGTGTTTTTTTCCCACGAAATATTTGAAGTTTATTTTGAATTAAGTTCCTTTTCAAACAAAGAATGCAATCACATAAGTACAAAAACAATTAAAATAAGAATAATATACAAATAATTGTAAAAGGAAAATGAAAATTTATTTAGTCTTACGGGTCATGCATTAATGAATTAGAATACAGATGAAATCGAGATGTTTAAACCTATCATTTGGGTTATTGTTTATTACAGATTTGAATCTTTTAAATTTAATTCTTTTTGAAGTAAAGAACAAAGCCTTGTGTTCTTAAAGAACGGGGTTTCATCCGAGGACTACATTTCTCGAAAATAAAAATGAAAATACATTGGAGTTTATTTGTAATTTATTACGGTATAAGAATATCCATTTTTTTTTTAAATAAAGAAGCGAAGTTTTAATTCCTTGAAAATTTATTTTTGTTATAAAGAACAGAGAAAGTAGAAATCAGGCTGTATATTGTAAGCATACCAACAAAATTAAAATAATTTAGGGATAAATTATTATATCAGGAACAACTGACATTTTTTTTTTTCCTAATGAGAAATTTTTCATATCAAAGCAGATAAGCTGTTCTGTTTTATATTCTAGTGAAAGAAAAAAAAAACGTTGAAGGGAAAATAAAGTTGTTGGGGTTGTGTTTAATTTAATTAGTATACGTTGTTTTCACCTATTTACGAGAAGCAATTGTATACATAAGTTTTGTAAGCGTATGATAAGCAACATTAAAATAGATTGTTAAAATAAATAACTGAACTAATAATAAAACTAATTTTTTTTCTCATTAAAACAGGGATGTAGATTAGTACCAATGTGTCAAGAACTTTTAGAGAACTGTCAAGAACTTGTGTAACCGAAATAAGAACGAATAAAATTACTATTGGATTTTTTCGCTATTTACTGAGTTCTTAATTTTTATAACAAAAGACGAATATATCTGACTTTAAATTGACGTTTTTTAATGATATAATTAATGATATTTTTAATATTATAATCTTTAATGATTTCTAATCTAATCAGGTATAAAAAAAATGTATACATTGAGTTTTAAAAAAGTTTGTGAGAACAAGCTCTGGTTTTTATTGCTTTATTTAGCCTGATTTTTTTCCTGTTCTATCTATTCTTTATTTTTTCTAGAAAGATCCTTTTAATTTCTCGAAGTAGGTTTATGTAAATGTGTTGAGAACCAGAAATGAGAGCTACATCTCTAGATTTTATATAATGTTTATCCAAAAGCAGTAGATAGGAGAGAATAGTAGTGTATGCAGTGAGCACCCACATGGAAGATAAAATTGCTCTACCTCATACAGTAGAGAACAGTGATTGAACATCGGATGCGACGAGTCTGATTTATTTCGTAAATCAATTGAGTCTTACTTATTTCCCACTTCTATAAGATTTGATTATCTCTTCTTACCCACATCGAGCCTTAATTATGTTATATCTCTTAAGCTGAGAGTTTGTAATGAAGTTTATTTAAACAAAAATAACTATTTAGAGTATTTGAAGTTATAACTGTTAAATTACTTGATCCCTGGATATACAGGGTTATTCAAAATAAATCCTCCGATTTCAAAATTCTTTATTTTCGTAAATAAACGACACAGAATCATAAGTAATAAATGAATGCAAAGGGAAAATATGGAAGTGTTCGACATAACATCTTATAATTATACGTATAACGTCAATTTGATATGTAAATTCCTGCCAAACTCATTGTAAAGTGTCAGTGGTAATTGATTGTACAGTGGCAATCTATTGCTTGGGTTGACATAAATTTGTTGGTAACGGTGGTGCATACACTTCATCTTTTACTGACCCCTAGAGGAAGAAATCGCTTGGGGTCGTATCAGGTGACTAAGGCGGACAGCTGAATAGTATCAAATCATCTGGTCTTCTACGATCGATCCAACTGCGGGAAGTTCCGTGAAAGTTTCGAAAACAGCTTTCGCGAAATAGCTTCACGACGAACACACGAGGGTCACCTATTGTTCACAATATAAAACTTTTATTTTCACAATACAAAACTTTCCTTTGTATTCATATATATTACTTATCATTATGTATCGTTTATTTTTGAAAATATGGAATTTTGAAATCAGATGATTCATTTTGAATAACCATGTTAATCAAATGGATATTCGAACTCCACAAGTAGTATGGAAATATTTTTATTCCTATTAAAAATCAGTTTTTTCACTTTAGAACAGTATATGATCTACATCTAATTATACTTATCTCCACGTTCGAAAAGTTAACGAGGACGAGGTACTAGATAATACCTTTCCTATTCCATTTAATCTTTAATTTAAGGAAGAAAACCAGTACTTTTGATTTAATTTTCATTGGAACGAACAATAATATTCTATGATAGTTAACAGCTTCGGAACGTGATGTTTTCACTCTCTGGTGTAGAGATCGGTTGACCTCAGAGACGAAGACATTTCGAACTGTCCATTTTCGAATCTGAACACAACTTTTCCTGTGATTCTTTTGCAGCGCCTTTGACAACCGATTCAGAAAAGAATTCCCTCCTGTTATTAAGCTCTTATTTTTTTTATTTCTGACTTTTTTAGTTGCGACTTGTGGAAGAAAGTTGCCACATTCCCCTTTCAACGGGAGGAAAATCTTTTTAACTTTTGAGAGACATTCTGAACGATTTTCGGAAAAAGTTCTTTCCCTGCCATTATTGCAATTGATATACGTTCCTTGTTGTACTCAATGTCGCTTGAAACATTCCCATTGACATTATTAGCAGTCTCTAATTGAGACGGTGAGACAATTTGACACGTGTGCTGTAACCGTTTTTATCACTAGTTATGACTTACGAGTGGGTGTTTTAATTAGGCACATTAGGATAAGTATCCACTTTTGAGGGTATATTCAATGAGTAGTTCTAGGCTGGGAAGTGCTGCTTTCTAGTGTCACATCCTGGATCATCACTTTTGTTCGAAAAAATATTTTCACCACTTTGAATAGATGTTGGTTGACCTTGGGCAATGGTGAAATTAGAATTACCTATCTTCGGGTCTGTTGATCTGCTTGTCAGTTGAGTCTTGGTTGCGCGAAGAGAAAAGAGAATTTCCTCCCAGACCAGGTCTTAGGAGCTTTTACTCCAACTATTAATAGTTGCGAGATAGAGTCACTACACAACTTTAGCTGTCGTCTCAATTCTAATATTCTTAGATATCTACATTTTATTCTCATTTAAGAAAAATATTTTTTTGTAAAATTAAACATGGATATTTCGGTAATTCTTTGATGTTGAATGAAAGCAAAACTAATTATCTTTAATAGAAGTAGAACTTTATATGATGTAGCATCATCTCAGCATCACTTGATTATATTGCCAAACTAAAAGCATCAATTGGAAATCAAAAATTTTAAAGAAACCTGAAAGAAATATTAAAAATATATGTATAATTCAACTGAATAACTCAAATTCTCTTAAAAATTCACAAATAAACTAAGAAGTTAATTCAAAGGTTACCATTATAAAAAGTGTAAGAATCACATCTGAACCAGTGAGAAAAAAGACATGAACCAAAACAAAAATATAAAGATAAAAACTGCAAATGGGAAAGTAAATGATAATAAAATAAACAAATTTATTCAAAAGAAAAATTATAAATTCAATGGAAAGTAAATTAAAATAAATAGATGAAAAACCAGAAATATCAAAAAAACTTGCAGTAATTCAAAAATTTAAACAACTAAAAATTGGAAATTAATATATATATATATATATATATATATATATATATATATATATATATATATATATATATATATATATATATATATATATATATATATATATATGAGAAAGAGTATTTTTTTAATGATATTTTAACACACGCTGAAAATTGAAAAATTTATCACATCGAAAGAACATCATTATGAAGAAGTGTTCTAAGCCGATAGCAATTTCATCAAATGAAAGCAGAAAAAAAGTAGTAAGATAGTGATTATAAAATAAGTGATTCATTAAACAAGAAAACTTATTTTCTTAACTTATCGAAGTTAAGTCATTTAATAACAAACTAATAAATTAAAGCGTGAAGGAATTATATTAACCGTCTCTCATCTTAATGATTACTCTGATCACAAAATCTAAAGTCCAACTTAAGTTCATGCACAGACAAAGCAATTAAAGTAGAAAAATACATCCAAAATATAATTTATTTGATTCTCTAATGAGGGAAATGCTTTCAAACAGTTTTATGTCTCTATCTGAGAGTACTAACAACTTCCATAATCTGTCAAAGAATACGCTTCCCGGAATACGATACCAGTTCCTCCTTCGAATATCCAGTTGCTCCGACAGCATTGATTCCTAATCTCACCAAATCAACTATTCTCACCAGAAGACTTCAATGCACATCACAGAAACACACTTTTATTGTAGCCGTATTATTCTTGTCAATTTTCTGCCACTTTTATACGACTTGATAACATCTATTCACTTCACTTTTGAAAGCTTACTTAATTTGCATCACATTTCATTTGATTCTGAATAAGCCGAGAGCTTAAATATAAATTAAAAAGAAACCCCAGATGTTAGTCAGAGAGAAGTATCGCAAATAGCCGTGTTGCAAACATATGTATCCTGTCCAGCTGAATGGCTCTACGTAATTTTTCACAACAGGAAGAAAAACAGATTTCAAACAAATGATTGCAGCGAATAAGTGAAACCATTCGCAATCGTTTCTGTATTATTACCAGAGTGTTTCTGGATAAAGTACGTTAAGCAAACAATCTATTGTATTGCCCATACCTTAAGCAATAATACAAAAAAAGTCTTAAGATGATTGTGTGTGTGTGTGTGTGTGAGAGAGAGAGAGAGAGAGAGAGAGATTAAAAATTATATTAAGAAGATCTCTACAGAGCCTTTCACAAATTAGATTCCCTAGTAAATGAACGTGGATTGTTTAACTTTGCCACTAGCAGAAGTTGTGTAATTGTCGTCGAGCCTGGACAATTACTCATAATTTAGAGTTTCAGTCTAGCGAAGACTAAATTAACAACTTCCTTATTTTTCCCAACAGATAATTCATTGTTATTCACAGATGTTCTTAATAGCACGATTGTTTAAAGTGGCAATGCTTGTTGATAGGACCAGCTTTCAGCATAATTCTCTCTGGAAAACCTTTCTCACTCTATAATTTCCACCGCTTGGTATTCACACATTTCCATAAAATCTAGAAAACGAACCCCTTAATCTGAAACAATTTTTTATCCAAGCGATTTTTTTCCTGTTATTTATTTTCCTTCTCTCTTTTAGAGCTCAAAATCGCTGGGCTGGTTGGATACTAAATTTTAATTTATCCCCAGACGGTCAGCACTTCTGCGAAGCATTATGTCATTTCGAACAGCTTCTTAGAATTCTGGAGTAATTGAGGTTAATGAGATATTTAGAGAAAAGAACTGCACATTAAAGCAGCTCTTATTTTTTCCTCTAGGGATGATTTTTAGAGTTTGTTGTTTTTTGGTGTGCTAAAAATGATCGCAATGTGTGGAATGTATGAACACTTTCTTCACCTTTTGCAACTGAATTCATAAGAAATGTTTTTTAACTTTTTAAGTGATATTTAAATAAATTTATTATGAAGTAAAATGCATATAACCAAAGGTCATTGATGATGAAATAAAATAATCGTTTACGAGAATGAGAGGTCATTTATTATTTTTTTCGTTTAAAGGAGAAAAGGTATAAATATTTACTTGCATAAAAATATGTTGTTTTTATACAAATAACATTGTTCATTTTGATAATTTGGGTAAGATATTGTACTGTATTGCAGACTATTAATAAAAATGACTTGTTTTCAGGCATCAAATTTATTTGCACACATCTTTTCAAACATAAATTAGATACACAATTTCCACAAGCACCATTTTTCAACGTTCGTCTTTACCTTTTGGAATCAAATTCAATTCTATTTCTTTATGTTTGTTGCCAGTAAATTATCTAAGAAACAAAAATATAATCTGGTGTTGCCAAAAAAATATATCTTAATAAAGAATATTGAAAAAAGTATCATTTTAAGTTTAAATCGTTTCCTTTTAAAAGGTGGATAGATAATATTTTAAAAAAAGTATCACATTAGATTAAACCGTTTGCCTTTAAAAGTTGAATAGATAATATTTTAAGAAAGCATCACATTGAGATTAAATCGTTTGTTTCTAAAAATTGAATATGTCACAATATATTTTATAACTGAAATTTTTTTTTTGAATGTGTTACTTCAATATCTACGAGTCTTAGTATAAAACAGTTAATAGTAAAAATTGTGTTTTATCTCATTTTAATAAATATATAAAATTCAAGTAGGGACGTTGTGCTCTTCGCGATTTTCTCTTCACTAACCTTGGGAACTTTAAAGTAATTTGAAATGCATAAAATTACAATTTCTTCCAACCAATATGAAAAGTGATAAAGTAAATTTGATGAAGATAAGCAGTGGAGGGAATTGAAAGTTATATGTAAATAAAATAGAACTTAAAGGAAAATAAAAGAGACAGAGCATAATGTCAGGCTGATAAATATTTATAAATTGTAATGAATCATCGCAATTAATCTTTTGGATTGAAGTGAATATTCGTTAAAGTACTAAAATAAGAATCGGCTGTTTAAGAGAAGTGTTTGAATCAGAAAGAGTGATTTGGTAAGCTAAGATATCAGTATTAGATTATAATTTAGAATTGACGAGTTAAATGGGATTCGAAGGAGAGAGTGACCTTGTGTATTCTTTAGTGGTTAATAAAGTATTTTGTCCTTCTCTTACGTATCTTCAATTGGGGAGTCTAGAAATTAGTGACTCTTTAATTAGACTGAAACATATATGATGGTAGAATTAAATAAGGAAGGATGGAAGTCACAAAGTTAAGGTTGTACATTTATTTCGAGTAGTTAGCTCTAAGTGGGAATTCTTTTAAGTGACATATGATAGTCAATATATATTAAAATGCACAGTGTGTATGATTTTGTGACAAATTCTATTTACAAAATTGTTACATACAATTCATTCGCAAAAAGAAAAAAAAAAGTAATTAAAATGTATTTCAAGGTTGGGAAATAATTATTCTGCACGTTTTTTAATGAAAGTCATAATTTACTAATTTATATTTTCAGAAAAGATATTTTAGAAAAAAAAACAATAGTTAATAATTTTTTTCCCTTCATTAGCTTCTCAACGTGAAAATAGTTAAATTACTGAATAACGAAATAATACGTAAGAAATAGTTAACTTTTATAAACACGTGAGGAATAAATCTTTCGACACAAGTAATTATTTGAATTTATTTTATTTAGAAATTTTTTCAAATCAATATATATTAAATTTATAATAAAGATAAACAGAGTATTATCTAAATTCAAGATTGTTTCTTAATTTTCGATTAACAAGAAAAATCTCATAGGAGAATATTTTGAAGATTCACCCTCCATACTGTGAAATACTTCGAAAATACGAACATTTAAATAGATTTCAATGAACTAAAATTTAATATGAATTTGAACTTAGCCATACTTCCGGAAACTTATCTCTTAAGAAAATCTCTCGAAGACTCTTTGAAATACATTCTTTCCAAGTCTTACGACTTTTGATATATTTCTCAAAAAACCAACCAGAGCAAATCTATTCATAATACAACTTTCCCTCGGGTATCAATTATAGTTGTATTTACTCGATTTGAAAAGAAAGCAATTTTATAATACGAATTTGCTATTGTAGCAGTGACGGTATTGAAAGTTTCCAGAACAGGGAATCTTGATTTAAAAGACCCAATTCGCTTCCAAAGCTTGAGGGAAATGCAAGGGCATATAGAAACCTCAAAATCAATAGTTTGTTGGCAAAGGCATCAACCTGTAGAAAGAGGGAAGAATGAACTTCTTGATAAAACAGCAAATGAAAAATGAACGCAATTCTTTATAATACACTTTATTATGGAAACGAAATGACAATTTTTTTTAAAGTATGAGGAAAAGCGAAATTTCAAAGCGTAGTTTTATGGGATAAAATGGATGGAAGTAAAAATATGTTGCGTAAGTGGGATTGGATAAGACAGCGATAGATCAAGCACAAATTGAT
Source organism: Nephila pilipes (assembly GCA_019974015.1). Taxonomy (NCBI): domain Eukaryota; kingdom Metazoa; phylum Arthropoda; class Arachnida; order Araneae; family Nephilidae; genus Nephila; species Nephila pilipes. Next base: position 1,347,021 of record BMAW01039738.1, read on the forward strand.
AAATATATCTTCTATTTATTAAATATTATTTCGCCGTAATATTGGATGCTTATAGCGCATGTACATTCTTTTTCGCTTAATAAAATTATATGTTATTAATTATTGAAATGTTTTTGAAGGATTTAAATTATTTTTTATTATTCACATGTGGAATCGGAACTTGTTTATTTATAATAATAGCTGAATTAACTAAATAATTATAAATTAAATTTTTGCGCTAATTTTCAATTTTCAATGTTTTTCTTCAGACTCGATGCTTAAACTAATGATTTTTCTTAAACGAAAGGCTTTTTTTAATAATGGAGAGTGAATCAATTTGTTTTGGAACTTGATTTATGTATATAAAGTGATCTAAATTGTTTTTTATCCAAGAATTGAGCTTGATGGATTTTATGTAGCATATCTGTTATCAGTGTGCAAAAAAAAGCTGTTCAAAATTTTCATATTAAAAGGGAAAAGAAAAAGGAACACAAAATGTTAAAATTTCTAATTTTTATTGATACTTCCATGTGATGAGTTTCAAAATGCGTATATATCTTATAGAAAATATTTTTAAAAAATATTTGTATTAGTCGCAATTGCTAATTTATTAAAAGGTGTTGCCTTTTTTTTTAAATACATGCACACTGAAATTAATCCTTGCGATTAAAATTTTTTAAATTGAACCATTTATTTAGAAAAAGTTTGATTGTTTATTAACTCCGCACTTAAAAGCAACAAGAGGGAGATGGACTTCGTAATTTTGTACATCAGTCAAATGACGAGGACGACACCAAATAAAGAAATGAAAAATTCTGGATTAAAAATCAGAAAATGAAAATCCTGAATTTCGCAATACAGTTTTCTTCTGAATATTTTTCTTTATACAGTTTTTTGCAATACAGTTTCAAAATATATTTTCAGATACGAAGTTTTTGAATAAATTATTAAATTGTTCATACAAGCACTGTGTGAAATTTTTAAGACTTTACAATGAGTAATTAAATTTTAAAATACAACTTTCAACTGTAGGGCTTTTAAGAAATACTTGAATTGCAAGCTTCATTGCGATTTCGTGTTGATCGTGTTGAGAATAATGGATATAATCAAATTTAAGAGGCATTGAAATGTGCCCTTTATACGAAAAGATACTAAAGACGACAAAATACTCCGATTTGCATCATTTTTGTTACTGGTGATAGATAATTACTTTTTAAAAGTATTTTTTTCAATCAAAAATGTGTTTTTTACTGTTTTCGAATCCTCTTAAGGAAATTACTTTCAATTTATTGGGCAATATGTAAATTACATATTGAGCCGACATTTCTCACTGTTTTGAAATAAGGTCAAGAAATCACACATTGAAAGTAATGACAATATTATTTTAAAAATATTATTCTTCAGTGGAATAAAATCTATATATCATTTAATAAGGTAATTTTTTTAAAAATTAAAGATTCATAGAGATTTTTTGAAACATTCTTTAATAGAGAACGTAACGATATATATTTTCTTCTTTGTCCTGTTAAAATTAGCTTTCTCTTAGTAAAAAATATAATGAAAAAAAAATTCTTGTGAAATGATATCGATTACGGAACTAATTTATTCATTTAAATATAATATAAAAGTTATTTCTCTCTATCTCTTTCTTTCATCGAAACTTTTCATTCTACCTATAATTAACAAACTTCTATTTTTATCAACCTTCACTCCATAATTTTGATTTAGTATCCTGATCGTTTTTGCTTTTCATCCACACACAATGAACATGCCACGTTAATAACTTCATATGTTGCTTGCGAAGTGGTCTTCTCGGTTGACGAAGCTTCGGAATAGGATGGATTAGCCCAAAATAATTTCTTGATACTTATAATAGATGGCCGCAGATCTGTATGGAGGGCACGTACTTCATCAATCTGTTCATTTCGCTTGAATCAACATTAGCTACGCGGATTATGTGGGGAAGATGTCTAGTAGATCGGTAGGAGAAATCTCGTAATTTAGTGAGACTAAAGATTTCGTCTCTAAAAAAGACATCTAAAATAAAGGGAATATTCTTTTCTCGTTTACTGTGAACTACTAAAACTATTCAATCTAGAGGTGAAGATTACTAAAAACTATTCAGTGCCGAGGGAAAAATTACTAATTACTATTCAATCGTAAGGGAATAAGACAGAAAAAGAGAATCTAGTGTCGTAAAGATGGAAATAATTGCAAATATTTTGTAGTTTTCTTCAGGACGGCCATCTGGGGGGATTGCGAGGCCCCCAACATGATCAAGAACTAAAATACTGTACTCATGCACATGAAAACTTGACACTATTCCTATCGTTGTCAGTATGACGTAAAGTTCATTTTATCGTAAATATTATAGTAGATTTATGAATTTCGATAATCTTCTCAAACTAATTCTTGATGATGCGAATGGTTAGTTTTGCTATTTGATTTGGGGAACTCTTCCGAGTATCTCCCCACCTGAACTGAACTTCTTAATCAAGCATGTGAGCAGAACGCTTTAATACGCTCTCTATAACAAGCATCTGAAAATAAATTGCAAAAAAATTATAATTTTTCTGAAGTAATTACTGTATTAGTAAAAACAAAAATCATGCATTAAATAAACATACATTAGTAATATATGTTCGTGTTTATAATTTTTTTTTTTTTTTTTACTTTACAAATAATTTAGGGCCGCAAATGGTTTCTTGCACCTAAGTCACTTTAGAGAGAATGCCGGCTCTGGTTTTCTTTTGCGTGTAACAATAAAGTATAGTTTATGTTCAAATGGCTAGAGGCATGTGTTTAATATGGTCTTTTGCCTTTTACTACGGTTTTTAATTAGGTTATTTTTGCTGTATTGTATTCTCTGTTAATTTATAGTCAGTACAGAATTTTTGATCTAGCATTTTTTTTTTAAATTTTTTGTTACGTCTACATTTAAATGATTAACTTCCTGAGAGTTTGACGTATATCGTTTTAGTCCTTTTCGAATTCAATTTTAATTCTATATATATTTAAGAAATTAAAATTTCGTACGTCTCAAAATTAAAATATAACACAATTAGCGAATTATTTTTCTGAACATATTCACTAACTACTTACGAAAGGGATTTTGAGTTTTTTTGTCTTTTGATATGATATCACTAAGAAAGAAACATATTTTTAGAATAATGAATTATTTAGAATTTAAGGATGTTTTCATTTTATATCAAAAAGCAGAATCCAAACTTGAATTTTCAGAGAGAAAAACATTCCGATGTGATGGGATATCGTTAAATTTTAATTATTAATAAGAAATAACCGAGATATCTGGATGAAATTTATTCTGCATATTTATTGATTTTCATGTACGTAATGTTATAAATTTCAGCCTCTAATATTGATTTTTCTTTCTTTCAGACAGCCTTTGATTGAAGTAACTTGTAATATAGTGATGTTTTAATTATTATCCAGAGACATTGTAAAGTTTTAATGATTATTAAAATAATTAAGATAGAAACTTATTTATTTTACTATTCTCTCTTACACACAAGACTTCGCTATATAGTCAACATCCAGAGTTCTACATTTCTTGACCTTCCCAACAATGTAGGACTCAATAGTATGAACTCCATCTTTTTCTTGCGGCGAGTTACTTCAATCTGCGGTATCCTGAGACCTATAATAATATAATGAAAGGGCTATAATTAAAAGCTATAATTTACAACATTAAGTACGTAAGGATCCGTTTATATGCATATTAAATTTTACACATCACTTAGATGAAACTCAAGTAATGAGAGTTTCGCCGAGATGAAACTCAGGTAACAAATATAAATTAATATACCACTATTTTTAATACAATAAGTTAAAAACAAAGAATCTGAAAAGACGATGAAGATTATTTACAATACTATTAACTTATTTTAATTCGTTACAAATCCAGATTCCAGATATTACAAACTGTTAAGATCATCATTTATTAGTGCCAATCAGACAGAAATATACTCATCTTATTGAAATGCATCCGATAAAATGATTGATTACTTACCTCGCTCCAATTTCAAATAATTGTTAATCCTATTTGCTATTTCACATTGATGTAAAACAGCTGTCCTTATCAAAAACTATGTATGCGAAACGTCACTTATATTCAGAGTGAGAACTCCAAATCAAGATGTTGATACGAAGTGTGGCTATTAAATAACGAGACTGGTGCTACTACAAAAGAAGTACGTATTCGCCAAATACCAGGGACGATAGCTATTTAGCATGAAGCCTTCTCTTTCGATTGCAGTGCCTCTCGCTTCTGTAAACAAATCCGTATAGCCGTATCATTCGTTCGCATTAGTTATTTTTTGTTTCTCCCAAAAAATGATAAGTGAGCGACGAATTGTTGAGAAATTTCAAATGAAACTTGGAGGAACCACTACTGAAACTTATAATTTATTGAAAGAAGTGTATGGTAATAAATGTTTGTTACGTGCACGTCTTTTTGAGTAGTTTAAGCGTTTTCAAGCTGGCCTAGAAGACGAATTACGCCCGGATCCCCCTCCCACGTCAAACACGCATGACAATATCGAAAAAAAATCGGAAATCTGGTTTGACCTGATCGTCGGTTAAGTATTTGTGCAATTGCTGAAACTGAAGGAATTGATAAAGAATCTCAATGTTAGACTACCTGCCTTATTCTCCAGATCTTGCACCGTGCGACTTCTATTTGTATCACAAGGTGACATCTGCATTAAAAGAAAGAAGATTTGAGTCCGTTGAAGCTGAGAAAGAGAAACTGCGCGCGTCCTGAAAGAGCTGAGAGAAGACTTTCAGCACTGTTTCGAACAATGGAAGATTCGCATGGAGCGTTGTAAGAATAGAGATTGGGGGTATATTGAAGGAGATAATAAGTAAATATGTCCGATATCAAAATAAAATGTTTTACAGCGTCAGCCTCGTTGTTTAATAGCCCTACCTCGTAATTTATAAATCAAAAGTTTGAGATAATGATCTCAAAAAGCAATCGGTCATCTTAAAGTACCTAAACATTGGCATTCTACAATGAAATACTTAACGAATTAGAAAAATAGGATTAAGAATTGGACATCTGATTCAGAAAGAAAGCATAATTACATATTCTCATTCAATTATGTTGTAAAACGCCTTAATACTCTACAGGTGTTTATTTAATCGTTTTCTTTTTAAATAGACGATTTCCGTACTGTTGTGAAAGCGAAAACTTTTTTTTTATCTTTATAATCAACGTATGAATAAATAACGATAAGCACTTCTTAAAATAGAAGACTTGATGAGGTAAACTCAGCAAGAGCGAGCGAGCATCCTTTCTTTTTTCCTGCGTTTTGTTCCCGTAGTTCCCATTTCCTCCTTAGTTCTAATTCGTGTTCATTAATAGTTAATTGGTGTTAATGCCCTACTTTGTCTTTTAAAAGTGTTTCGTTCTTTGTAAGTTCTACAGCTTTGTTTCACTTTCTTAGGAATTCAAGTAATCCTGTTTCTGGTGAATTGCTTTCAAAATAGGGATACTTCAAGATGGTGTATTTACACCAAATAAAGGATTAGAACAAATCGATTTACTTATTTTGGATGTTGAACAACGCTTTTTATGTAATCATTGACGATCCTTTTAATAACTATTGGCAAATCTCGAGATAAAAGTAATGTTGAAGTTAATGAATGTAAAAGCAGTATAAGGTAATGCAAACAGTTTTCGAAATTATAGTCCATTAGTTCCCACCCCAATATTTCTGGATAATTAAGTACCATGCTTTATATTGGACTTGTTGTATGCGTCAGAAAGATAAATGGTCATTTTTGCACGCTAAGCTAAAATAGCATTGGTAACGATGTCTTTTAAAAAACAAAATCTTTATTTTTTGAGCTTACTTTAACAACTACAATAACGATATCTATGAAAGAGAAACTTTACAAAAGAAATTAAATTATAAAAAATATAAGACAAAAAAAATTTATCGAAATTGTTCAAATAGAAGCACTGAATTTTCATCAGAAAAATATGCGGAGGAAATAAATTAAAATATCGATGATTCTTCGATACATACAGTAAGCCAGAAGTCTTCAACCTGGGTTCCGTGGTTCCTGGAACTTTGACAAGGGTTCCATAAGAGATCACTATTTGCTTAATCACAGCGCTGAAATTTTAGTAAAATTTTGATTTTTATATAAGTTCAAATTCTTAAAGACAGTTTGCTTGTAAATATGAATATAAATAGTTATTTCATGAATAAAATAAAACCTTATATTTTAAAAAAAAAGTCAGGTGCTTCAAATACATTAATCGAAACGCTTTAGGTCACATATTAGTCGCCATTCTTTGGCTCAGATAAAGAATCGCCCACTTATTTCACTATTTTCAAGGTATAAGGTAAAATTGACGCTATTCTTTTAAAACTGAAATTTTGGGCAGATCGTATTTTGAAAGGTAATATTGAATTTTTTTCTAACTTGTATAATTTTTTAGTAAACAGTAACGAATCACGAAAAATGTAAAAATTAGTTTGATGCAACATTTATTAGATTTGCAAAAAACCATTTCTTGAATATTCCCCTGTTCAAAAAGAAAAATTATATCTTGGATCCGAAATCTACCTCAAGACTGTGACACCTTTAAATTCCCAATAAAAGAAAGAGAACAACAAAAGGATATATCGACCGACAATCTATTGAAACTAAATTTCAGTCAAGTTTATATTATGGATTTTCGGATTGACATTAGAAAAAAATATCCTGAAATTGCTAAAACAGCTATGAAACATCTATTGTCATTTGTTTCAACCTATGTATGAGAAAATTCCTTCTCTTTGTATGCTGCGATGAAAACAAAATACGGAAATAGTTTGGATACTGAAGATAACATTAGGTTGCATATATCAACAATTATTCCAAACGTAAAAATACGTTTCAATAAAAACTATTACAGCCGAGTCATTAAAGATTTTTTTAATAATTTGTTATGATTTAAAATATTGTTGTTTTAGTTTATTATTCATAGAATATATTTCAGAAAAGAAAAGAAAAAAAAAAAAAAAAAAAAAAAAAACGTTAGCTAATTTACCATTTATTATCTTATTAAGACATTCCTATTGTGATAAAATAGATAAGCAATAATAATTTTGTAAATTTGATTAGGATAAAGCTTTGATGTTCTGTTTTTTCTTCTCTTTGATCAAAAGGTTTCTTCAAGAGAATGGTAAGCTCAAAGGATTCCCAAGGTTTAAAAGGTTGAATATCTCTGCAGTAAGCATTCTTGAATCAAGTACGATCGGGACTCAAGTCGTGCCTGAGTATCAAGCGGCAATGATTTTGACGGGGATACCAAGTTAAATCCCTTTGGACAAAAATTTAATCGATTCAAGGATATACTTAATGTACGCGCTTGTACTCACATTTTTAACCTGTGTAGACGATGAAACGATGTGATAAAGTATTTCGTTATTCTTGCAAATACAAAATTAAATTCTAACTTTAAGTTAATTGAATATTCTCGTATATTGTGATAAAAAACAGCACGAAAGAAAAAAAGTTAATGCAGTACAATGGCAATTTAAGCAAATGACAGTTTAAACAAATTTTGACAAATCTTTTTTTCACATGCTTATACTTATTAGCTCTTGAAGAACACTTGCTGGGCTTCAAGAATACTTTACTGTTCAGTAAACTGTTGGTACACAGTTGTAATATTGTGCAAACGTGATATGGATCATCTAGAAAACAAGAAAAACAGTACTGTAGTGAAAACTGACAGTTACGAAAAAACTGGACGAAAATGAAAGCAGTTTTGTATTTCGACCAGGCAGTCAAAGTCAATAAATACCTGAATCTTCACGAAAAAATCCAGAAGCAAAATTGCTCATCAGGCGCCAGGTTAAAGAATGTGTTGAACCATCGAATACCTAATTAATGAAGGCTTACTGTAATTATTAAACCAAGAAGTGTTGAATTTGGAAGAACTTTTTCTACTGTGGGATTATTTTGAACAAAAATTAGATTAAAATTGGGATTACGAAGTATTGATTAGTTATGTTTCTTCCATGCTTAATTTTTCAAAACATGTTCACTAATAGATCGCATGTTTAATAATATATTTTTATTGTGAATAATTATTCATGTTGTGGCAAATATTTCGAGGCATCCAATTCATTTAAACAATCTTTTTTACAAATTTTTCATGTGGCACGCACGCTTTCACATCATGTCAAAAATCAATTTATAAATAGATCAACGCTGTGGCCAACCGTCCCCGAACAGACTGACTGATGATGAAAACTAAGTTTTAGCAACCGCTTTCAGAAGGAAGTAATGACGTCATTTGAATACAGATTGTTTTTCATCCTCCCTGAAAGGGGGATGAAAAATAAGAAGTATAAGAGCTATGGCGTCATAGTGTACAACTATTACTTCTAATTTGTTATAAAATTTAACAATATGGAATTTTATTTACTGACTTACATTCAGAATACAGTCTACAATATTTAAAATCAAATAAAATATCTCATTATTATGAATTTTCATTATATATTCTCAACTTAAGAATTCCCAGTAATTTATCGGTTTACCAGTTTTATTAGAAAATTTTACTATCTAATGATAAGAACTATAAAAGATATTGCTAATATACCGACTTCTACTACTGTATGAAATATAGTAATGCAGATTTAATATAGTGTTTTGAGCCGGGAATTAGACTGAAAACTATGCCATTAAAATTATATCATAAGTATTACGAATGTAATTCAAAATCATGAACTTCATATGTGTGCGATGACCACACTTAGCAAATTCGCTAGTGGTCTTCCTTATATCCAAACAAGGTTCTTATTAGACAGTTGGACTCGTGAGAAAGGTCAAGGAAAATTTCTGTTTCTTATTATCTTTGACTTTTTTTAGAATCCATTTCTCCTGGGAACCTTAAACATCCCCAAGTTCAGATGTTCAGTTTTCCTGTTGTCAATTTCTGTCCCGGTTGGAGTGCTCAGGACCAATAGCTAGTTTATGAAATTTAGCTATCCAACCAAAACAAAAAATTATGTCCTGCGGTTTTGGAAGAGGCGTGGCCAATCCATTCTACCCAAAATTTCCGAAGAAAAGGGACAATTAGAGCTCTAGAAAGCGTTCTACTAGAACGTTTTCGAGGATATTGCAATACTTTGTAGCATGAGACGTGCACCCAATATGTTAAATTTTCGTAGTAAAAGTAAGTACGACAAGCCCTTTATGTTGTCAATTTCAAATTTAGAATTTTAAATTAATTGTAATAAATTAGTGCAAATATAATATTCTCTAGGTATCATATCATTTTACCTAAGCTAAACAAACCAACCAGGCAAATGTGCAATTATAAGGTGACGCTCATTAAGAAAAATGAGCGGTATGCTAGAAATTTTTCGGCACCTCTATGGAGGCTATTTTTAGCTTAAGTCAAAGAAACTAGTCGAAACTAAAAATACATTTCCATGCAGAAAATAGTTCCATTTTTCATATAAGTTTGTGACGTTGTAGCACATGCATACGCTTATGAGGCAGTATTCTTAACATTTAAGAATATTCCAAAAACGCGCTTTTGTTCACTTGATTATGTACAATTTAAGGATGACTTCCCGTAATATTAATGAATAGGAACTGAAATCGGAACAATTTTTCTGATAAAAAGGGCTTGATTTTAATTGTATACTTTTTGCTATATTCTTTATAGAATAGCATATTTTAGAATTATATATTATATATATACTACTCATTTCAATCTCATTCAATACTTTTTTTCTTATATTAAATGTGTTCAGTGTTTCGTCTCCTGTACTGTTACACTAAATGACCTTTAAGCTAAACGTATTTACGCATAAAATAGCGTATTTTTTTGGAATATTCCTTTAAGAATATACTTCATCATAAACAGTGTATATGTTTCAAACGTCGCAAACTTATATGAAATTTGGAACAATTTTCTGCCTGGAAATGCGCTCAAAGTTTCGATAACATTCTTTGACATTAGACGAAGACAGCCTAAAAGACCATTTAGTACTACAACATAGAAGACGAAACAGGGAACAGGTTTTATATCAGAGAAAAAGAGCGATTGATTGAGATAGAAATGAGTAGTATTGTAATGGCTATTTTCTAAAGAGTAGTGATGTCGGAATATAAGATTAATGTTGGAGGGCTTTTCTCTCTATCGGAAAAAGCGGTCCGGTTTCGGATACTATCCTTTAACTTACGCGATGACAATCTTTAATTACCAGTTTTTTTTTTTATGATAGAACTCATGTGTTGTCAAAGACGGGTTGCTATCTGTGGACTTTGGTGGACCGTTAATTGAATCTAAGGCCATGAGAGGTGCTCTAGACCAGTGATGGTGAGACTATGTCACGAGTGTCAAAGGTGATACGCCAAGACATTGTGAGTGATATGCATTGTACACGGATGGTTATTGACTACAGATAGCAAGTCTGGAACAGGTAATTAAAATAATTAGGTAATCGAATGTAGTATTTTATACTGCTTTCGAATTAAATGGTTTCTAATGGATGCAAGTTGATAATTTGGAGATGCAACTTATAGAATTACAATACAGCATTTGAGCTCAAGTGTCTGAAGACTAGAGATTGAAACTTGATAATCGGAAAAGAAATCTGCGATGGTTTTATTAGCCATTTTTTCTATTAGTGTACTATTGTGATACCTTATTCTCATCGTTAAATAATATTAAAATCTATAAGTATGAAACCTACTGACAAATGAAATTAGAGGCGCTTGAAGTATACGAAATATCAACCTTTTGTTGAGTAGATTTAGCAAATGAAATCCAGCAACAAAAATGTAACAATGAAAATAATTACTTGTGTGGTTTTGTTTTCTAATAAATAAATATATTAAAATATAAATCTTTTTTACCAAAACTAAAAATAATACAAAAAGTATGGATATTTCAAGGTATGACACGGTACCCGAGTTAAGGTAGTTTTTTTTTCTTTTTTGAAAATATGGACACACATAAATCTCAAAAAGATCAACATCACTGCTCTAGATTAACACGGCTTGGGTACCTATCTAATTAATCCAAGTTTGAGTTACTTACAGTGTTTCATTCGTGATTTTATTGTTTTTAAATCTTTACCTGAATAGGAATCGTCAACAGGGAATACAACAACACAATACATGCAATGATTTTAAGATTTTATTTGATTCACTTGGATATACTGTAAACTCTTATATTCAATTTTATAATGAAAAAAGTTTTACCTATGTACATAAAAACATCAAATACTTATTTATGTATAATGTTTATCTTTAAGTAAGGAGCAAATGTGCAAAAATAAAAGAAACGAAATATATATATATATATATATATATATATATATATATATATATATATACAATTTAAATACATTAAAGACAATCAATCGGTAACTCTTCTGCAATTTTGCGCTGCATATTCTTATATGTAATCATATTGTAATTCTAAGGTTAAAACCACAGTTTACGGAAGAAACTAATAAATAAATAAATCATTGCTTTTATTTGTTGTTATTGTCCTATATATTTCTCCTTTACGTAGAATATCTTTAAAAAGAATCGTGTTCCACTTAACATCTGGTTGCTTTCGCGTAAATGATTTTTCTTTGATTTTCTTAATGTCTAAATTGCTTTTTTATTCCACGACAGGGACTCTGAGCTGTAGTGCATAAAAACATACCTAAATCCAACCATGAGTAAAGTTCAGAAACCATTTTGTTTTGCTCAGGCTTGATGTGTCTGAGAATTTTCTTATTTGCTCTTTTCATGTCACACAATGGTTGACTAGTTCATCTAAAATTAGTTTAAGAAGCCATCTCACCCATTTATACAGCTGCATTTAATTTTTTTCTTCGGAGCTAATTCTAGAGAATAGTAAATAACTCTAATGTAACACTGATTAAACATACGAACCATGATAACGATCAAGCTTTGCACATAAGAAAATTTTAGAGGCTAAGGAAATCGCTTCCCAACTAAAATGCACGCGATGTGAGTAAGAGCTATTAAAGAAGAAAATTTGGACACCTAATTTGTTACTACTCAACACATGTGTGGCGATTCATGTAGTAACAAAGATATTATACTGCCTGAAGGGTGTATATATATATATATATATATATATATATATATATATATATATATATATATATATATAATACCATCTGTATACAAACTAGGGATATAGTAAAGTCTTAATAATTACTAAGAAATAGAAGAGATATCTTAATAAAATTTATTCTTTATAACAATAGAATCGAATTTATATAATGTTGTAAATTACAGCTATTCATGCTGTTTAGTTTGGTTTCAAGAAACCTTAGATTGAAAGTAACTTACAGTATGGAGTAGATAGAGTTCAAACTGCTGATTTCTACAATGATGGCTTTCGAAAGGTCTAGAAAAGCTGGGAGAAATGAAACTTTGGATGAAGGAGACTATGTATGGAAGTCTTAAGAATAATGAATAAAAATTAAGTTTCTGTCTCAATTGTTTTTGTAACAATTAAAATCCTACGATACCCCGGGATGATTATTAAATGTTTACAATACTGCGGGTTATTTCAATCTATGGTTTCCTGAAACAAAGCATATCAACATGAATAACTGTAATTTACAACATTATATACATTAAGATCAATCAATTAATATGTAGAATAAATTTTATCTATATATGTAGTTAGGTTATTTCTTAGTATTAATTAAGATTTTACAATCCCCTCTCGTATACGCGTCTGAATCTTCTATCACTACTAATTGCCGTATGTGCAATGAAATCTGGAAGAAGATTTGCTTTTATTTTGGGGAAAAGAATTGGCTATTTTTGTACACTGATATCCCTCGATGCTCATTTTTTGAAGATATTTCATTATATCTGAAGCTTAAATTTTACATTCGAAAAGAAAAAAATAAGTATAACGCTTAAATAAACTAATTTTCATATCTCGATAAACATAATTCATATCCCTTTAAGCTCCCCGTCTCTCAAAATGTTTCAGATATCTCGATAAACATAATTCATATACCTTTAAGCCCTTCGGTTTCTCACAGCGTTTCAGATATCTCGATAAACATAACTCATATCCCTCTAAACCCCTCAGTCTCTCAAAACGTTTGAGATTGAAAGATAAATATAAATACCGTCACTCAAGTCAACAGCGACACCTCAAAATGAAATTTATTACCATCCCAAACCACTCTTCCACCTCCGTATTGGAAAAGATACCGCCCCATCCTATAAGAATCGCTCAAGACTTCACGCCTTTTTCTTTAAAACTCCCAAAATCTTTCGATTGCGCAAGATTAAAAGGGGGAAAAAATACAGGAATAAATCCTCCTCCTGATCTTCCGCATCCTCCGTTAGATGAAAAAGAACAAGAAGAGAGATAGAAAGAATCCTCGACCCAAGGCACTGAAAGCACCATTAATTAATATTTCTTTGGACAAGAACAAGGGAAAGTGGTTTATTAAATTCTTATATCTCTCGCAATATGTATGCTAAATAGGACGATAATCAACGCTGTATCTCGCCCTCTGCCTTTATCAAACCCTGGGATCAGCTCCAGCGCATAAGCGGGCTCTAGGGACACGTGAATAACTTTTCCAGTCAGAATTTGCTTCCTTCTTTTTCATTCGCATCATATTAAAAGTCAGGAATGAAAATAAATGCGCTTTCAAAACGATACAAAAAAAGAAGAAACCTCATCGATTTGCTGGTTTTTTTACTTAAAAAAAGTGCGCATTATTTGTTTCTTTGCCGTCGGACCCGTTTGGGAAAAGCGGCCGTGATGATGCGAAAAAGCATATTTCGATATGGAATTTGCATGTGATTATACGACCTGTAGCCGGAGCGCAAGTATATATATAAGGAGTCTAAGAATAAATCGATGGATGGGCTTCCTTCCAGCCATGGCTGAATTGACGACTATCAATTTTTGCCAAAGGAACTCTTAAGTAGAAAAGGGGAAATTTGCATTCGAGAGCGTGCGTTGACTGTCATACATGTAGAAACTGCTTGCCAGAATAGCAGCTAGGGAGTCACTAGCATAACAGTCAAATACTCCAGAAAATCGAATGAAGAAAACTTTTCTTCGAACTAGTTTATTAATCATTTGATATGGCGTGTACTGTTTTCTCTGCTAGATGGCTTCTTTAATTTTCGAGATGTATACTATTCTAAATACGAAAATTTATATCTTATTTAGAGTTACATGAGCCTTCTATATCCTCCTAGTTGTCCCTTTTCTAATTTATAGTTTATTTAATGTAAAGAAAAAGGCCGGATTGAAAAAATATCATATAAAAAAAATATAAAAAGCAAGGGGATTTGAACAGAAGGTTTATTTTTATTTCTCCTTTTTTTGTCTGGGATTTACCTACATAAGTTTCTTTTTAAGGCTATTGATGACGAATTAAGATCCCAGTCCTGAAGAATATACTCAAAGATAACTGTATGAAAGAAAAATCCCCTTTATCCACATAGACCTAGTCTGCCTTAACTTAAACCTCAGTGAAAATTTAAGAAAACTCAAATATAGTTATCCCAAAAACAGGGAAAAGAAATTACCGTCAAGGAAGCATATAAAAAAAGACAGCCATTTTAAATATCTCTAGTTCAGTAATGGTCTGACGTTAAACTAGTACACTTCGCTGAAATGATTGATCACAGCAGATGAAAGCGTAGAATACAATTTAGTAGAAAATATTTTAGATCGCTCTCACGATATAGCAGAAATATTTATCATAAGAGTATTTTCCTGCTATATATTTATTATCCATTTTAAAGAGTTACATAACGATAACTTGTAATGCTCATAGTTCTATTTCAACCTTATTTAATACTTTTATTAGTTGGAGATGAGCAATTCTTACAAAATTTTGACCGCGGTAGACTAGTGGCTACGGTAGCGGACGGCGTTATTTTCGTCGAGTCGTGGGTTCGATACCAGATACCACTAAAGACTCACTGTGTCTCAGATCGTACGCTAAATTTGGTCGAGGCTCTAAGTCCTCCCTGTGGTGTAGTTGGGAAGTTTCGAGAGGAATGTTCCTCCTCAGGTGTTGGCCTCGTTGCCTATTTCAAAATTACGAGGTCTGTCGACAATAGCCCCCATATTGATTTTCCTTTCGACATTAAAACAGTCACAGTTCTTATTAATTATGCTTAATGTTGCTTTAAAAAAACTATTTCTAAAATATTTATTTATGCTTATGAAAGAGACGCGGTGAAATGATAGTAGAATACCAAATTTTGTGTCTTGCAGATTGTTGGTTTAAATCTCGATTCTCTAATGAAGACCCATAAGTGGAAAAAATAATATAACGCTACGGTAACTGTGTAGTTGTAGTCGCTGTGTAGTTGCTCAAGTCCAGCTGTGAGCTCGTGCCTCGATTTCTCTAAGAACCCTGAATAACGGAACCTGCTGTGAGCTGGGTTTCAAAGTCCTTCTGAGTGAGGTGCTGAAGTTAGATGAGGGAAGTATTAGCACAGGTGTTGTACTCATAACTTTTTACTGTGTCTTAAAACTGCAAGTATTTTCACTAATAACGCCATCGTGTTATTCTTGTGATTCGTTAGTTAAGCCTAAACAAAAAATTAAGTGTTATCCTCGACATCTGATTGACGGTCACAATATAAGGAACATCACCAATAGGCTGTTGTCGTTGTACGAAATATATTAATGTACGAATAGTTAAATGAGACATTTTAAATGGAACTAATTGAGAGAGAGAGTGAGATAATTAATTTTAAAACTTGTTTTAATATCGCTATATCAAAAGAATAAAACATTTTAGGAGACATCATAAAGTTGTATTTTAGTCATTTCTAAGAAATAACTGGTTAAAATTTATTCAACATATTGATTGATTCTTTTGTATATATTGTTGTAAATTACGACTATTTATATTGATTTCTTTGATTTCAGAAAGCCGTAGAGTGAAGTAACCCGCAGTCCTATAGAGTAGAAAAAAGTGGAATTTTGTAAAATTTTAATTTTAAAAATAATCGAGAGAGAAGCTTATAGTTTTTATTTATCATTCTTAAGACTTCTCTACATTATCATTATCCAGAGTTATACATTTCTCTTTGCGTTTTTTGACCTTTTGAAGGCCATCACTACAATACTCAGCAGATTGAACCTTGTCTTCTCCACACTGAGAGTTACTAAATCAACGGTTTCCTGAAACCGACCAAATCAACATTAATAGTTGTAATAGTAATAGTAATAGTGTGTTTCTTAGGAATAATTAAAACTTTACAACACCGCGTGGTATATAAAAGTGAAAATGTGTATTCGTGTTAAGTTAAAAGTACATGAATTAAAATATATATATATAAATATCTGCCTAAAACAAATTTTATATCATAACAAACGGACACAAAGCGAATATTCACCCCCCCTTTATAATAATAAACTTAAAATTGTCTCTAAAGAGAAATTATCTTAGTTTTAAGTTCATTTATTGTCCAACACTCTATTGGTTGGTGGGAATCAGAAGGGAACTATTTTGGAACAATCTACTGATATCAAATGATTATCAGCAGTGAGGGAAATTCAACACTGATCCAGTGCACTGGACTAACTAGATATAATGATTATTACTTCTTCGAAATTTAACTCGGAGCGGACTAATGGCATAATAATAATAAAGGAAAATAGAATTGCTGTTAATAATGGTTATAACATATCTACATTACGGAAAAATAGTTAAATGTCATTCCATTTTATTGCAGAGCGGAATATCATTATCATTAAAGTATCAAATCTGAATACAGTTATTGGTATAAACGAAGAGTGGGACTACTGGTTATTTCTAACATCTAATACTATCTAACATTAAATGTTATCTACAATCCTGAATATCATTACCTTTGTAATATATTACCTTCTCCTAACTACAATTAATAATACCCTCCCATTTTTTTTCATAACTCAAGGTTAAACTCAAGGCTGAAATAGTTTATAATACTCTTCCAGAACACAACATTCGATGAATTAATCAATTTTAGTTGAGTCGCTTATAAAAGAATATACATATATCTATTGTACAATCATAATTACAGTTGTCTCTTACTTACGCAGCTACGATTTTAGGTTTAGTTTAACATAATATAGTATTACATTATTTCAGTTATTTATGTTATTTTTATTCCAAATGTCCTCTAGTTGCTTTGAAGGTTAATTCATTTGAACGACGACTCTCTAATCGAAATAGTAGTTTTTACCCTCATCAAAAAAAGATAACTATATATGATGCAATCTCAAGTAACTAAAATTTATGAAAACCAATAGCTTTCACTATATCTAGTATGTTTAAGGCAGCTACATGCTAAAAGATAAAGTCTGTATATTTTACCCATTTCAAAAGAGATGGCATATTTTGAGATATTTTCGTGAAGGTATACAATCTCATGAATATAAAAAAACAATCATCATGGCTTTGAATTTTGATTTGCTCATTCGAGCTTTTTTGGCTCTCGGTGAAGATGAGCTCTTCTAGTGTATGGATTGGAGCTTCATTTCAGGACCATAAGTAAAAAAAACTATGATTCGTCACACGTTATTATCCTTCCCAATAAGTTCGGGTCATTTTCAAACGCATTCAAAGTCTCAGCACAAATATTTTTACGAGTTTCTTGTTCAGACGTGAGAATTTTATGCACTATTTTGGCACACACTTTTTTGCAATTTAAAATTGTTATGTAAAATTTGCCGTATGGATTCTTAATGCCAATTTCTATAGTCTCAGAAATCGCACGAATACTTAACTGACGTTCAGATTAAAACAGATTACCGTTATTTTCGATATTGTTATCTGGTCGTGAAAGGGTGACCCGGGCGTGAATCATTTTCAACATCTTTTCGGCCATCTCGAAAACGTTCAAAACCATACAAAAACACGTACACGCATTAAACATTCATCGCCATACTCTTCTTTCAGTAAATTATGTTTCATCAGAGGTTTTTGCAAGTTTCATGTGAAATTTCACGATTCGTTGCTCTATTATTACATGTATCATTTTTCCGGCGAACTATAATACGAAGAGGGCTACGAGGATACAGATTTGCTTACAGAAGCGGGAAGCACTGCATTCGAAAGGAAAGGCTTTACGCCAAACAACTTTCGGGGGCTGGCGTTTGGCGCAAGCGTACTTCTCCTGTAGCAGTATTATTTAATAGCGTCACCTAGTAAAAAAAGTAATCGCAGCAGTCCAGTGGTCATGACCTTGATATAATCGCAGGTGATGCTTAATTAGTGTCACGTGTTTCAGTCCTAATTCCACCAACAAACTGTCTTTTAGCGGTGCTGATGTGTATCAAATCTTTCGGGGCTCGAAGTCCTCATTTGGTGAGGTATGAGTAAAAGTAGTAGTAGTAAAAAAGTAGTGTAAAATGTAAAGAAAGTAGTGTTATTACAGGTGTCGACCTCGTCATCTGATCGCGGCTCAAATTTATATGGTGTAGCCTTTTACAAGCTTTTATTTAACTGTCTAAGTTCATATGTATGTATGTCTTTCCCCACATCAAAATGTGTACTCGAATTTTTGCTCACTTCCTACTATCCAGTCGAGATGAAATGTTGCATACACGCATAATTCCGGTGCCACTACAATACTACTGTATTCTCAAGCAATGGCAGACTTAGTGGGAACCTGGCGATCTATTCATTGTACTTAACAACGTCCATTTGAGTTGAAATGAGCTCAGGTATCGTCCTCGTTACTTGACCGAGATTCAGAATTACGAGGTCAGTCGCCAATAGCCCTCGTGTTGCTTCTAAAGCGACGTTAATAAAACCAATCAACCAACATAAATTCTTACATGAATCAAAAGTTTTTTCGAATAATTCATATTATGTTTTTTTAAAACGATGAAAAACACCGGCCATAATGAAATTTTTTACTCTGTAAGATTTTTTACGAAATAAATTTTTTTTATTTTAAAATATTAATTAACTACATAAAAATTTGCCTAATGAAAATATTTAATTAGCTATTGCATTTAATTCCATGATATCAGATTCTTGAAATGTTATTCAGAAATCACAGAAATTATTAATTATAGCAAGAATTTAGATGAATAGATTTCTGTTTTATTTACGACTAGAAAGAATTGCATTACAATTTTCACTGGTGTAAAACATTTTGTGGTTCTCTTCGTTCGGTACAAATAAAGAGAAATTGAAACTCACATTATTCAAGAATTAATTTGAGAGAATTCCTATATCCCTTTCAGTTTTTGCTACGTATCTTTAATCTCCAATCAAAGTATGTGAGTTTTTTCCTTACATACATGAAAGAAATTATTCTGAAAAGAAATCTAAAAAATCGAGAAAAATGTCGAGCATACTGTTTCTTTAATTTCCGATACTTTTTCCTTTGTTACAGGGAGAAATTCCAACGGAAAAAAAAATATACTGCATTTTTATTGGATAAGATTTTTTTCGAAGAGATTTATTTCTTATATTTCTCTAATGTAATGCTTCATTACTTGATCGACCTTTAAGAGAAAGAATTTAAGTAAAGGAACAAGAAGAGAAAAAAAAGTTTCAATAAATTAAATACGCAATAGATTTTCAGAACAAAAGAGTATTATTTCAAGAGTTTTAAGTTATTCGAATAAAAATGAAATTTTTCTAATCGCCTTACGAATATCTTCGTTGTCAAAATCAGAAAAGAACATTTTTATTATTTGAGTAATAGATTAGATTAACAGTATATTATCTCTTATGTAATCCTCTTATGCACTTAAGGGCTCTAATCTAAGGGTATTAGAAACTAAACTTCACACTATATATTAAGTTATAAATCTGTCAGCAAAATGTGTCTTTTCAAGCAATCATTAAATACGTTGGATGTTATTGTAACTTCTAATAATAAAAATTTTAAAGAGAAAAATAAATTAAAAAATACCTCAAAATAAAAGAAAAATTACATATATTTATAAATAATGAATTTGTATTAAAAACTCTGAATATGCGTGAAAATTTTGGTTGTTGGAACGAATGCTTTTAGCTGTCCATTTCTGTCCGGCACATAAAAACAATAATCGTTTCAATTATACACCAGTGTCAGATGACGATATTGGCATCAGAAATGGTACCTCATTCTAAATATGTCATGTTACTAACTCATGTCATGTTACTATATGAACTTAAAACCCCGATAGCTTTAACGTACATTAGCTTCCAAACATTAAAGAAAAATCATAAAAATAGCAATAACTCGTTCAAAAACAAACTAATCTAAACTGCTGTTTGTAGAAAATGCAACACCATGAAGGAATCATCAGAATCAAATGAAATTCGCAGCAAATGTCAATTATAGGATATTATGCAAATTAATAAAGTTTCAGAGCCATCGCGCGTGCGCGGCGCGCGCAGCGCCCTCTGAATTGATGCTGAAAGCGTATAAATAAAGTGCTGTAGCGGGACGTTGAAAAAAGTCTATGATTATTTGTTAGTGGCAAACGTTTAGTGAGACCTGAGTATGCCTCCACGACGGAAGAATAAGAAATTCAAGCAACTTACGGAGTTTGAACGAGGGAGGATAATCGGCCTTCGAGAAGGAGGATTTTCCTATCGCGCAATAGCAGCTCGTATGCAGCGGAACAGTTCCACAGTGATGCGAGTTTGGAAGCAGTGGACCGACGAGCACCGAACAACTCGAAAAACAGGCACTGGACGACAGAAGGTGACGTCAGAGCGCGATGATCGACACCTGCTCCGCATGGCGGTGAATGATCGCACAGCTTCCTCCAGGCAGCTGGCAGCACGTTGGTCTACTGCTACAGGTGTACAATTGTCGGCTTCGTCAATTCGTCGTCGTCTGCTGCGCCGTGGATTGCGTGCAAGGGTGCCTTTATACAGGATTCCCCTCACGGCGAATCATCGACGGCTGCGTCGGCAGTGGGCTCTTGAGCACAGAGACAGGCGAGCTGATTGGCACCAAGTTGTCTTTTCAGATGAATCACGCTTCAATTTGTGGACCCATGATGGCCGTGTTCGTGTTAGACGTTATGCCGGTCAACGCTGCCTTCCTGAGTGTATTATTGAACGACATAGTGGTCGAACACCCGGAGTTATGGTCTGGGGTGCGATTTCGTATCATGGACGATCCAATTTGATACGAATTGAGGGTACTCTCAATAGCAACAGGTACGTCCGTGAAGTGCTACAGCCCGAAGTCGTTCCTTTCCTTCAAGGCATCCCTGGAGCTATCTTTCAGCAGGATAATGCACGCCCACATGTTGCGCGGACTGTTCGAGACTTCTGTTCAGCACAACGCATGCAACTTCTTCCTTGGCCTGCTTATTCACCGGATATGTCGCCTATTGAGCACGTGTGGGATATGGTTGGTCGGCGTCTCGCTCGTGATCCGCGTCCTGCAGTTTCCAAAGACGAACTTTGGTTGCGCATACAAGCGATATGGAATTCTCTTCCTCAAGCAGATATTCAACATCTGTTTGACTCCATGCCACGTCGTATAGCAGCACTTATTGCAGCGCATGGTGGCTGCACCAAATACTGATTTCGGACGCTTAATTTGTTTCTTTTGTTTTGAAAATTTCATCATTTATTTGTATCAGTACAAGTCGTTTCTGCATTAAATTTCATTTGATTCTGATGATTCTTTCATGGTGTTGCATTTTCTACAAACAGCAGTATACATTAATTTGAATATGTTGTTAAATAAAAGAGGCTGAATAAAATGGCAATATTCAAATTAGCGACGCTGCGATCGGAATGTTTCATCTTTGAAGAGTAGAAAAATGCATGTTAGAAAGTAAGTTGTAGATATTGCTGTGATAGTGAGATAAGAAATCTGGTATAGCCTATTCGTTACAATGACCTTGATGCATCATTTGCCCGAAAAACTGTGAAGGAGATTCATTGGGAGACACTAGAGGGAGGTCAAATTCAGACAGATATGGTCAGATGGATAAATGTGAATTCTTCTATGGTTCATAGGTTTTGACAGCAATTTCAAAACCTGATTCGGTATTCAGATGGTTCAGCCAAAGTCGACCAGCGCCGTTGACCGATATTTGTGTTGATAAGAGCGAAGGAAAAGAACTGCAGATCCACAACTCAATATAGAGTCTCCGTTGCAGGTGCTATATGAAGGTTGGCGTTAACGGCTGCCGTGCGCAGGAGGCTTCACGAAGGTGATCTTTACTCGCAGCGACTAGCCATTTGTATGCCACTTACCTCTCGTAATAAGAGAGGGAATACTTATATCAACATGCCCGCTGGACGGCTGATGAATGGAGCTTTGTTCTCTTCACAGATGAATCCAGGTTTCACCTCCAGAGTAATAGTAGGCATTATTTTCTATCAAACATACGTGAAAGAGATTCATACGGAAGAGCCAGTGTCTGTGTTTGAGATGGTATATTTTTGGGTGAATGCAGAGATCTCCATATCTTTCAGCTTCCCTTTATAGAAGTGAATACTCACTTCTATAAAGATGACATCCTTGATGCTTTTGTGCGCCCTTATGCCGATTCTTAAGGTGAAGATTTCCTGCTACAAGATGACAATGTTTGAAGGGCTGGTTGAAGAATACATTCAACAACAAAAAATTAAACGCAGGAAATGGCCAGGACGATCACCGTACTCGAATCCCATCGCACATGTTTGGGATATTTTACAAAGACATGTTGCTTCTCTCATTCCTCCTTCTCTAGATCCTTGCTACGCTTACAACTGCTTTGCAAAAGCAACGGTTCTCACTTCCCAAAAAACTCATAGATCACTTAATTTATTATATCATACATCGCTGTACGTGTTGTATTGATTTAGGGGTGATTATACTCCATATTTGAGGACTTTTTCCTATACCAAAATAAAACATTCAATTATTTAACTTTATACGTGTACTAATTTCTGAAACACCATGGGGCCGCGGTAACCTAGTGGTCATGGTTTCGGATTCGTGACCGACGGTTTTCGTTCAGTCGCGGGTTCGAGGCTTGGTCGCTAAAGATCCGCCGTGTAGCTGGGGCTGATGCACGCTAAATCTGTGGGGTCCAAAGTCCTCCCGTTGGTGGGGTGTGGAAGTTAGGAGAGAGGGATGCCAGCTCGAGTGTCGTCCTCATCACTTTACCGAGGTTCAACATTATGAGGAATGTCGCCAATAGCCCTCGTGTTGCTTCTAGTGGGGCGTTAATAAAAACTAAACTAAAATCTAAAACACCATACTGTCTGATATTTTATTTTCACGTTATTTCATACCTTATAATACGTATTATATACTGTGGCTCAGTCTCATTACATTCTATTCATAAATTTTTGAGTATTCGCTATTGCATAATTTTTTCTTAATTTGAGGAAACCAATGTACATTAAAGATTTTACAATGTCATGTCTTAAGTGGAATGAGGACACAAACCCGTGACTAATATTGCTGAAAACTAAAATATTGCCAGTTATGAACATGCTGTTATAACTTCTGGGCTATTCCGGCCTTCTTAGGATCGAATACTTCTGCTAATAGTCCAGATATCACAGTGTAGGAATCATTAGAATTGAAACTTTTACTTATTAGTGATAGTCCTCGTGTTTTTTAATGCGACGTTAATAAACTATCAGTCAATCAATCATTGACTTATTGCTGTGTTGACGTCGGACTAGAAGGCTATTGGCAACGCATTTCGTAAATTTGAGCCAAAATCGAGAGAAGAGAAAAATAACTGAGTTGGTACCTCATTCTCCGAGCCTTCACGCCACATCATGTAAAGTCCTCTATGCTCAGTTCCATTTTACATGCAACTACCTCCATGATTTCATATGATAGTCAAGCCTTATTAGCGAGCTTTAGAGTTCGCGATAACTAAGCCGAGTTGAGATTTCAAGTTCCTCTAAATATATGCAAAATAGTGAAGTCTCTTGCATGTCAAAAGAAATGAAACCTCAAAACTTCATATTGATGAATTGAACAATGGAGCTGAAATGAGGAAGTGGATCCTATATAAACCGGCGCATCGTGGAAAATTCATAAATGTTACGATCCTATTCCAATTTTAGGGGAACTTTAGTATGCGACGAATGCCGGGTAGATGTGTGAGAAGATATTTCAAACAGTTAAGCGAGTTTGAGAAGGGCCTGATCATCGGCATCGAATTACCGTGCTGCTCTTGTTGTCAATCGTTCATATTGTGCCGTCAGAACGAGTTGGGAGCAGTGGACATGTTATAGTACCACGTGCGGAGAATCGGGTATGTAGTGACCAGGAATAAGACGAGGCAAGGGGATCGAAAAATGGTGTGGCAAGCATTCGTGGATCTCACAATGACTCGTTCCACGATACAATCAGGTGTAAGGCTACCAGCTGTTCCACAAACCTTTCCCTGACGCTTTGCGGAAGTGAATTCGCAATCCAAGTGACCTTTTCCTGACTGCCTGTAACACTGTAACATCGGAGACTCCTTCTGCAGTGGTACTAGGCCAGAACGCCGTAGAATGCCCCAGATTGGCAAAACATGGCGTTTAGCGATTAATTCTAATTCGTTTCAGTGGCAGATGATAACCGCGTATGGGTGCGGAGGCACCTTAGTGAACGGTACAATTCTACCCACGATATCGTTCGACATACTTTCCACACAACTGGAGTAATGGCTTGGGGTGCCAAAGACTATGATAGCCGGTCCACTCTAATTGTGGTTCAAGGAACCTTGACGGGCTAGCGTTATGCTAATGACATTCTTCGACTCTACGTGGGACCATTCCTAAATGGTCTTCCAGGGGCATGCTAATGCTCGTCCGCACATAGCTCCAGTTGCTCAAGACTTTCTGCGTCATGTTCAGACACTACTGCCGGCTCACTCCCCAGACATTCCCCTTCCTATAGAGCATTTGTGGGACCAACTGAAACGCCAGATGATACCGCGTTGCTCTGCAGAGGATTTAGAAATGGTTGTCCAAGATCTGTGGACCCATCTGCCTTAGGGCAACATCTGGGGGGGGGGGCAACATCTTAGGGCTAATCAACTCAATGTCGGACCGCTTTGGGGCATGCATTGCAGCAGAAGGCAGTCCGACACTCCGTTGAAGTTCCACTGTATTAATTTAATCATTTTCTCGATATTTGTTTAATCGTCTTGATTTTGGGATAAAATAAATCCCTTATCTGTATCATGATGTGTACTTAATATTATTTTAATCCGATACTCCCTTTTAAAGGCGCTATTTTCAATGTTCCTGAGTGTATAGAGAATTAGATATTAGCTCTTACATCGTCCTCGTTACTTGCCTGTTGTTCAGAATTGCGAGAGCAGCCGCGAAAAACTTTCTTATAGTTCTAATGTGACGTTAATTAAAACCTAACCAAGGAGGGGAGCTCATAGAATCGGATCTGCAGCCATTATTCCAAGATTCGATTATTACAATACATCAAGCGCCACATCAATTTTGTTAGAATATACTATTATAGATTTATATATTGACATTGGCTTCGAAAAATAACTGTTTATCTCCTCCTAAATTAAAAATTCCTTTTCAAGTTGGCAGACAATTGCACTTTTTCCTGCTTAGAGATATTTTTCAAAAACGCCTACAGCTTTCTACTTCTCTGTTTGTCAAACAAATAAATTGTTCTCTATAGAGCAGTAAAGTCATATATATATTGGCCTTTGGTTTATTGTCTTGGCAACCGCTTACTTTTATTTGTTGGTAGGTAGACTAACTGTCGCCATATTTTGGAGCAGTTTTTTTTTTTTTTTTTTTTAATTTGATGAAAGTAGTACGAAAGAGAAAGCTATATAAACATAAAAAAAAATATTTTTTAAAAATCAAAATCATTTGTATTTTATAATCAAACAGAAGAGTTGCTCCTCACAAGTTTACTCAGTTTAAATTCTCATTTCCACTTTTGTACATAAAAAGAATTTTACACCTTTCCTTTCCATTTGTAGGACAAAATTAAAAATGCAATTAATCACTTTATGTGATCTGCTTGATACTTTAAAAACGCTTCGCCGAATTTTAAGAGCTTTTGATTAATCGAAGCTTTTTTTTAAAATTGATTTTCTTATATAAATTAGTGTTTATACTTCAGAAATATGAATGTTTAGAATAAACAAAAACTTAACTTTTGTGCCATTGATTGGTTGGTTAGTTTTATTAACGGTGTACCAGAAGCAACGCGAGGGCTGTTAGCGACGGACCCCGTAGTTTTGAGGGATAAGTGACGAGGACGACACCTGAGCTGGCACCTCCTTCCCCTAACTCCTTTTGTGTGGTAGTAAGGAAATTATGAGAGTTTGGGACGTCTACACTTCATTACCCAGTTTTTGTGTCATATCTCAGTCAAAATTAATCAATATTAGTGAAAGATTACTAAATTCTAATTGAAGACACACAAGAACAAAGGAGATTTTTTTTTTATTTATAATCACTGGAAAAATTCTAATTTTTATAACTGTAGAATACTTCTCTCTCTAGGATCCCAACCTAACTCAAAAATCCTAATTTATGATTTAAACAAGAAATCTTATCTGACCAGTTCACTCGTTTTTAATTGAACAATTGTCTTCAACGGTAACAATGTAGCTTAATATTTTTAGTTGAACTTCTTCAATCCACCAAACTAATAGAGGAATTTCAATCCAAATGAACAATTCTCTTCACAATCGTTATCATCAATCCCCCCCCCCCCATTTCAATCACTTCACTTCACTTCTATCTTCATCTAATTTGCCTAATTAGATTTCATTTTGGTTGGGAAGAAATTGTAATTTGCCGTAATTCGAATTGATAAAAGTCCCCGAGGTTAGTGAAGAAAGCATCCCAAGTAGCCTAACGTAACAAGTTAGGTATGAGATCAGACGTTATCGTCATCACTTGACCACATTTCGAAGTTACGAAGTCCAAAGCCTTCCATCTCTTACCTTTAGGTGATGGGCCCATCGGTGGACGTTCAATACATCTAAGAGGGAGTTTTTGGTCCAAAGCAAATTTAGGGGCATTCAGAAGCAACTGTCATCTTTGAGTAATACTCATAAAAGCGCTCCGAAAAGCTTGATTAATCCACTGGCTTACACAGCTGGCCACACATTTCAAGTCCATTATTACGTTGCCGGTTGTGAAACGGAATGAACAGCTGCAGCTTCTTAGTGTTTCCGTTTTTCCATCAATAGATGGCGAAGTATTGTAGACCATTGGAAAGCTGCGAAATCCATTTATTGAATGATATATAACACATTCGATTTATCTCAATGGATCGGGAGTTACAAGCAATTGTTTTTTGGTGATTTCTCCAGCAACGCTGTAGTAAAAATGGAGAACCGTAAGAAATGCCTCTCGGAGGAGGAATTTAGTTTCTTTTCGTCCAATTCTTCTAATTTTCTTAAAAATTATTGTTTTAAATTCAAGTAATAAATATAGGATCTAATATGGAGAAAAGTATTATTAAGCCAAGGGTTATTACTAAAAAATATCGAATGCACAGATTTAGCGTGGTCATTAATTTATTAACAAAGAAAGATACATTCTATAAACAGTAGAACAGGGCAATATAAGATTGCTAATCACAAAAATGGCCCCAAATATTGAAAAACTGATGTCATTATGGCATGCTGAGTCTTTTCTCTATATTGATAATATATGAATTTTTAGAATATTTTTTTTCAAACATTGAGCAATTCCAGAATATATGTTTGCCCTTTTTAATAAAGTAATCTGTACTTGTTTCTATCTCTCGCTCAACATATAATATAAAGTATACTTTAGGTAAGGGGATTGCGATCGAATCACTGTTTTAAAGAGTTGTCTTTGACCAGCTGAAAAAAGTTTTCCAGCTTTGAAAGCTGGAAAACTGTGGGTCTGTAGGGGAGTGTCAATCTTTTTATTATTGATTCGATCGCAATCCCCTTACCTAAAGTATACTTTATATTATATG
>BMAW01039738.1:1384920-1436584 GCA_019974015.1 Nephila pilipes
AGTAAATACACTTCCATATGATATCTGTGTCATCTCAGCAATCTCACGGAGCTTCACTTTACGATCTTTCATTATAATTTTTGTCACTTCACTCACATTTTCCGGTGTAACGGCTTCCACAGGTCTACCCGAGCGTTCCGCGTCATTTGTGTCGGTACGACCACGTTTAAACTCGGCAAACCACCGACCAATCGTTGCTTTTGATGGACAAGAGTCCGGGTAACATTTTTCAATCCATTGTTTCGCTTGCACGGTGTTTTTACCCATTAAAAAACAATGTTTTATCAGAACACGAAACTCGGTTTTTTCCATTTTTTAAACAAACTACAAAACGACTTTACTCCAACCTCGATAACTCAGCAGTTTCTGGTCCGATCGACTTAAAATTTTGACACGTTTCAAGCAAAGGTTAGTACTCTAGAAAGACTTGGTTACTGGTTTACTACGAGCGCCATCTCTGGGTTAGTCTCGAGAGTTATTGATTGATGTGTTATATATACATATATATAAAATTTTTATCCTCATGAATTTGAATCTTTTTCTTCTCAAATGTGTTTAAAGCCGAGTACCAGCAAGAGGCTACAGTAGCCTATTGGTCATGGTCACGGAAACGCTTTCATCGAGACGTGGGTTCGAGCCTTGATGCCACTAAAGAACCACTGGATAGCGGGGCTGACTCATATCAAATCTCGAGGTTCCCAGTCCTCTCATTGATGTACTGTGGAAACCTGACGAGGGAGGTGTCAGCTCAGGATCGCCTTCGTCACTCTACCGGGGTTCAAACCAATAGCTCTTGGTTTGCTTCTCAGTGCGACGTTAATTCACAATCACATGTTTTGGTAAGGAAATTGGATCGAGAATGTTTTTAATTTTTTTAGAACAGTAGATATAATCATTCTTTTCGAAGAGAAAGGGAATCGTATTCATAACATATATTATTTGGGGTATATGCTTTTTTGTTGATTGGGAATTATATTTAGAAATATTAAAACTCTTTTTATTTCTTCAACGTATTTATTTTCTTCTTTACTCGTTTCCATTTTGAAATGATAATTCATTCATTTTTTTTGTGTGTTTTATGATGGTACCATCATAAAAGCACCATTTTTGTGTTTTATAAAATACATTTCGTTTTTATAAGAAATGTTTGAGATGAAATTAAGACACTTTGCACGTAATCCACGAAAAATTTGGAATGCCTACAGAATACTTCAGTTACAAAATTCGCATTGTTTGATTGATATTTAAAACGACGGCACTTGGAACAAATACGAGGGCTATTGACGTCCGATATTGTAACTTGGAACTTAAGTCAAGTGAAGATGATGACAATTTAGCTAGCACCCATCTCCAAACTTTCACACCCCTCTATGAGAGGACTAGGAGTCTTGATATATTTAACATGCCACAGCCCCGCTACACCACGGATCTTCAACGACATTAGTGAATTAAAATTTTAATAGAACTGGGGTAGATGAAAAAATAACAGTTGTTATTACTTCACTTCAGTCAAGTTGAATATTAATTAGATTAAAATAATTAGATTTGCACAAGTTTGTACAAGTTTTATCCTCTTTATAAAAACAATTTACTCTGGTGTTTTAATGTAAGATTTGTAAATGAAGTTTCTTAAATGTTTATAAATATTCTAATGGTAATAGATATTTATCACTATACTATTTAGAGTAACAAGTTTATGACTGAAAATATATAAGTTAGACTAGAGATTTATGCCTTCTAAACAAATATTTCCTGCATACCTTTTAAAAAAAAAGAAAAACACATTTTCTCTAAAATTCAAAACATATTTATCTTGCGATAACATTTTGATCATGTACAGAGATATCCTACTCAAAACAGTTTTAATTCAAAAATATACATATCAATAATCTTTAAAATACCTGTGTATTAAAATTCCCCTTGACAAGTTTGCTTTGATCTTGAAGTAACTATTAGTATTTTATCATTCTATCTCTTTATACCTCATTACAGTCCATCTTTAAAATAAAGCTTTCGGAAGCCAATTGGACATAGTTGCGAGCACCATCATCGTTCATCGTTCGTGGTGTGGAAGTTTGGAGAGGGAGGTCCCATCTCAGAGAGAGAGAGAGAGTGATGTCGCTCGCTCACGTCCTCATCGCCAATAGCTATTATTGTTTCTCAGTGCGATGTAAATTCATAATCACAATCGCATCATATGGTGTGGATGGTAGGAGAGTAAGACACCTGTTCAAGTGTTATTCTTGTCACGTGATTGTGGTTCAAAATTACGAGGTCCATCACCAATAACATTGATATAGCCTCTAAGTATGATATTAATAAGGCTATCAATCCTGTGAAGTTAAAAAAAATAGGTTCCAAAATCTGCACACTCTCAAAATTTTGAAAAATATACCTCAATATTAATATACCCTGACTTCACTTAAGTATAAAGAGTATACCATTTTATACTCATTTCCATTCGAATAATTTTTTTGTTGTGTGTATAAAATATGTTTTAGACTGCGTATCATTTATTACAATGTAGGACGAATGTCTAACTTAACAAGTTAAAAAGAACGAAAAATTTCGTTTTTATAAATTATTTCAAAGTTTTAAAGGATATAATACAGTAAATAAATTATCATGAGTATTTATTTAAATTTTGATAAATGATTAATCTTATTTGTAGTCCTCATGTTGCTCTAGTGCGACGCGTTAATGCAAAATTTATAAAATTTATTTATTTTTTAATTATTTTGTTTATGCAGTACAAAGTTTTTTTTTCACTCATCGTAATACATTGTACTCTTTTATATTACGAAGATGGAATCTTTTTAAGGGGGCAGTCCCCTTCCCCTCGCATTACACTTTTTAATCCAATAAGCCATGATTAATTAATTTATATTACGAAGATGGAATATTTTTAAGCAGGCAAGCCATTTTGCACAATTTGTAATCCAATAAGCCAGGATTAATTTATCTAAAATAAAAAAAAATCGATGGTAAATCCAAAAAGTTTGATTGATATACCACGAAAGATTTTTAATATGGTGCGTATATATTAATTTTAAAATTGTTTAATTTTTTCTATCAATTTTGAACTGCTGTGTAATACCAGTCAAGTATGGAAATTAATAAATATTAGAATGATAGCATAAAAATAAAGAATTAATTTTATGATGCACTATTTGTATGAAGTAGACCTTACGTACAAAGATTGAACCATAAATATATTTATTTAAGAAAGTAATTATGATGTTCAATCTAGTGAATTTGACTTGTGTAACAGACAACCAGATTAACTTATTTAGTAATAAATAAAAAAATAATATTAAAAAAAATGATTTTTCTTGCAAAATTTAAAAGAAATTAAGAAGAGTACCGATGATCCCAATAGGTGGTTCGTTTCTTTTTTTTTTTTACTCTTGATTTAGATAAATATTTTTTATATGTAACATACTTTTTGTTTTCAACTAATCTTCACATACATGGAGACACTTACAAGAGACTCACAAACTCGTTAAACAATTCAGAAAATCAATGAAGAAAAATTTCACTCATTACTGTTACTTTCAGCAGCAACTAATTATATTAATTATTTCCTTTTTTAATGAGCTTTTGTAATAATTTGCACTTGCTGCGGTATGTAATAAATACTTACAATGGCATTTAATACAAGTAAGTATTGTATATGTGTGTATGGCTTCAAAAGTACCTTATTACAGTTTAATGTTCTTTAATTTTTGATTGACAGTAATATTCTCAATTGCATGTTCTTAAGTAATAAAATTTCAATCGAAATTTCTTATATATATTATTGTATTCATGTATTATTTTTTTTTAGGATTATAAATTTCTTATTTATTATTCAATATTCTAAGAATGAAGTACAAATATATATATATATATATATATATATATATATATATATATATATATACACTTGGATATTAGTTTACATAATTTTTCCATTTATATTCTTGGTGTTATAACTATTTTTAATGATATATTTTGTTGATGGGGATTGTAAGGACTATAATTCTAGAACAACCCAGCTCAACAATCTAAAGTCTGTTGCAGCATTCAATATATTATACTCTATTTTTATGTTTTCAAAAAATTTAAGGTTTTTAAATTTTTCAAATTTGTTAGATCTGTATTTTTTTACTTTACACTCTCTCTCTCTCTCTCTCTCACACACACACACACACATAAACACACACACACACACACTCACACACACTTATACACACATTCACACACACATTCACACACACACACACACTCACATTCACACACACACTCACATTCACACACACACTCACATTCACACACTCTCTCTCACACCCATAAATAAAAAATATATATCCCACTGTCTCTACACTCTGGCGCACGTCGGTATATAAGGGTCTATAAAAATGAATGCTCTTCTGAAAAGGGAATGGCGATCAATACTTAGTTAAAAAAAGTGTTTTTGGAACAAAAAAAATATTACGAATGGCTGTTTTACACTTCTATGTCTTTTAATCTTTTTTCTATTAGAGCTTTATGTTAAGGGTGAGGTTATAAGCACATAGGTAAATCTTAATAAACAAACAATATTATCTCAAGATTAATTAGATTATGAAATTTACTCAGACATCTTGAACTCGATAAGAGAGATACACAAAGCATGATTTATCTCCTATCTGTAACTTTTGCCATCGCCCTCTATCCTTATTGAATAATTATTTACTTAATTAAACTGACTTAACCTATCATGGGCATGATACGCCGAACTAATTTTAAAATGAGCTCTATTATAATACAGAGGGGGTGTGATGCATAACCGCGACACTTGGAGAAGCTGCCCATTTCACATTAGCTTGTCGAATGTGTCATTAAAATAAGTTACGCGGCACCTGTACGGCGAGACAGGACCCGACAAAATTGTCTTATGTGCGTGACACTCATAATAAGTCATCACGATTTGCTGATGGAGGCAAGCAATTTTAGCAAGATAGTAATATAATGTGTGCGTTGGGCAGTACCGAGACAAAATAATAATGAGAATATACTAATTTAATTTTCTTCAGCTTCACTTTTGGAAACAAAGTGTTTTTTTTAATAAAACATGCACACTTATAAATAAGAAACATGTTAGAAAAGAAACACTATGTTTCATTTGCATAAATTTTACGTCTTTTAATAAAGGACTTTTATTTAGAATTTCTAGTTTGATTTGTTTTGAAGCCCCCCCTTTTTTTTTTCTAGAAACCATATTAATAATCGGAAAAAATGCACTGTGTCAGAGATGGACATCGAACAATTTCTTCAAAACGATATTTGTAGCTCCTAGATTCTATTCACTTCACGATACGCTTGATGGATGGTTAATTCGATTATCGATTCTACCAACGATAACAGTGATTGGTTGATAGTTTTTTCACGTCGCACTTAGTAACAACACGAGAGGTGTTGGAGATGAACTTCATAATTTTGAGCCTCAGTCATGTGACGAGAAGGACATCTGAGCTTGCCCTTCCTTCTCGAAATTTCCACACTGTATCATTAGGAAGACTTGGAGTCTCGAAATATTTAACATGCATCAACACCGCTACACGGTGGGTCTTTAGTGGCATCAGAACTCGATCGCACGACTCGATGGCAACAACTGTGGTGGTGACATCACGACCATGACCACTAGGCTGTCTCTGCCACATGATAACAGTGAAGTACAATGGAAGTCTCTGCACAATAAATTCAACATGCTCAAATGCCATAGGCTATAGTGGAAGTTTGATTAATGAAATTAATCGTCATTACCGACTTTTTAGTGTGGCGAGATCTACTCCCCTAAAGCATATTGTTTCACTGCAGTGATATGAATGAATTAAATCCATTGAGATTAATTAAATTTTATCGTAAAAGTAACTTTAAATTACGCTATTAAGATTTTTAACTAGTGGCCCAGTTATGAAACCTAGGACCCTTCTCAGAAATTAAAAACCCCGTAAATCGATTTTTTTTTTGTTCATTACATTTGTTATATAAAATAATTATTGGGCTCTATAAGCACTCAAAAGTTCTGTACGTTGGACTTTAATAAATTTTTAGTTATAACTAAGAAATAAGCGAGGTATCTTGATAAAATTAATTATGCATATTAATTAATCCTTATGTACATAACGTAAATTACAGCTATTAAATGATGATTTGTGTGGATTCAGGAAGCCATAAATTGAATCAACCCTCAGTATAGAGAAGATAGAGTTCAATGCCCTGAATTCTACAATGACGGCCTGCGAAAGGTCGTTAAACGTTAGGGAAAATATATAACTCTGGATGGTAACTATGTAGATAAGTCTTAATAATAATGAATAAAGGAATAAGTTTCGTTATTTCGATTGTTTCCAGCAATATTTAAAACTTTACGGATTACTTCAATCTACGGCTTACTGAAACTAAACAAATCAACATTAATGGTTTTAATTTACATCATTATGTGCTTAAAAATCAACTAATATTCAGAACAAATTTTATCCAGATATCTTGATTAATTCTTAGTAAAAATTAAAATTTTGTGATACCCTATCATAAGATTTTGGGTACTTCATCTGAACTCAGACTTCACTCTTTTAACTTCCTCACAACTACAACATAAGTAATTAAAGCCTCAACATAGATTGAATGTGCTATTCTAGGGTCTTTATAAATACTAGAACCGAACTTTGTACCTTTCACTTATGAGTACGGTACATTACCAACTTAGCTTCTCTTTATGGTGCATCAAAGTTTGATAAGAATTTGTGAAATATGTGGGCATTGATACAATTCGTAATGTGCAGCGAGTTTGAATTAATTTTAAGTGATCTACGACAGATATTGTTAATTGCTTTTTCCCATATAGGTAAAGGCTGAAACAAATTCAAATATAAAGCGCCATTGTTCGGTTAATATTGCAAGTGTATAACATTCCTTTAAAGTCGTAACAACATAATTTTTTCGAGCTTTTAAGTTGTCGAGTTTTGTACCAACAAAATGCAATTTGTGGGAATCTTTACTTTTTTGTTTTTATTTAAATATATAGGCAGCTGAATGTCTTGGTTTACTGCCTGAAACTTATGGTAAACATGCTCTATCAATTTCAATTTTAAATATTATTTCTGGCGATTTAAAAGTGGTGATTTTGACATAGAAGACAAGGAGCCTTCGGGTCAACCGAAAAAGTTTGAAGACGAAGAATTTAAAGAATTATTCGGCGAAAATCCGTATCTAATGTTCCAATTATGGGAAGATTCCTTAAATGTCTATTTTGCAACTCTCAATCGACCGCAATACGCTGAAAAAGCCAACTAAGCTACTTTTCAACACAACAATGCTCAGCCATATGGTGAAAAACTATTAAAAATCTATTTGGTAACACTTCAATGTGATGTTTTTCCCCAACCGCCGTATTCGCCAGACATTGCCCTTTTCTGATTACTATTTGTTTCAAACTATGACTTACGATTTTTCTGAAAAATGCTTCCATTCTTGTGATGATAACGAGTGGATTCATGGATTGCAACAAAAGACGAAAAATCTTTTCACCAAGAAATTCTTTTCCCAGAAAGATGGGAAAAAGTCGCAGTCAACAATAGAAAGCCCTTTAAATAACAAGGTTTTTTTTATTAATGACATACTTTTACGAAAATATGTCCTTTAAAATTAATTCCAACTCCCAATATTTAAATTTAAATTAGAAGAAAAAGCAAACTAGATTTTTTTCCAGTTACTCTATTAATTTATTGTTATAATCACATGGATTTTTAAAACTCCTTTTAAAGTTATTGGTTCAAATCTGTTTCCCCCGAGGAGTAAAAACAACACGTACTCTCTTTTAGTGAGGTTTCTTTTTCTTTTCATTCTTCTCGTTTACTTCAATAGTGAAACAACAGAGGTTTCAAAATCGATTTGGGGTTGATCCTCTCTTTTGAGATGGCCTTGAGAAAAGAATGGTTCGACCATCGAAGTTTCTCTGTAATATGGCTGGCATGTAATTTAAATTACTTTTTGCAAACGAACGAAAAACGTCTAAATGATTCAATATAGATCGTGCCTTCCAGTGACGGATCTTAATGGAAAGACACCCAAGCAGCTTCACAAATCTTATTTACAGCGAGGAGGGTAGGAACCGTACAGGGAGCGAACGAAAGTAAAATTCAAAATTATCCCAACTTCGTGGCGACAATTTCAATTAATCCCTACTGGACAAAAGAATTTAGCTTCGGAATCTTTCGACCGGGGAAATAATTAAATCATCGAAAGGGGAAAAAAAACAAATAGGGAATTTTTTTTTTCTCCATTCAGTTTCATTTGCATATAAGGCTCTTGCTTTTTAGAGAGAAGAGGGGAAGAGCCGATAGAGGAAAAGGCAATAAAAAATGCGATTATTTGCATTAAAAAAATTCCAAGTAACTTAAGACACTGATATAACAATAGAAGTGAAAAAGGAAAAAGTCTAGGAGAGCCACGCACAAATGATAATGAAGGGAAATTTTTTGGGACTCAGAATATTTGCTTGGGGGATGAGGAAAAAATAAAGACCGGATTGCGTTGATTAAGGTGTTAATGTATTCTTCAGGATTTTTTAGGATCTTATTAATGGTCAAAGAGCCGATTGTCGAAAGGACAAAGTAGCTTGCCTAAACCGAGAGAGTTTATAATGTGTTCATAAAAAAAGTTCGCTATTTTTTTCCTCTTTCATCAGCCATCTCTTGAATGCTAAGATGCATTTAAGTTGAACTTAAGCTGGGCTTTTCAAATTTCTCTTACTATTAACAAACATTTCTCCCTGCACTTGTGCATTTTAATTTGTGTAAAAAGCAGTTCCTGGGTGAATCTCATTTCTCTCAAAACGACTTGTGCCCTTTTTGAAGAATACGAAATCCTTTTAGATATTTATGAGGGGGATGAAAAAATAATCATTCTAAATATTGATTATGCTTGGTGGTAATTGTATTGAAAGATTAATTTAAAATTTATATTAACATACTCTTTCTAATCCTTTATTCAAATAAAAATAGCTTTACAGTCTCCGATGATATTTGTTTAACACTATAAGTGCTGAAATTCGTGCCTCAGTTTATTAAATTTACTTATAAGGAATTTTCTTCTACCGAATAAATATAATAAAAAATCTTCTTGGATTAGGAGTTGTAATGATTTTATTCTAAATTCTTGTTTTATTTTTAAGTATTTAAGTCTTATGATTATAATTAACATCCTCAAAAAAATTCCTTTTCACAGTTATTTTAGTTGCTGTTTTTAATTATTTGATCTCAAATAATAATTTTAAAAGTTATAAAATAACTGAAAAATCCATTGTTCTCCTCTCTGTATACTAACACGTAACATTGATCCGTGATGGAATAACTGAAATATTCATTGTCTTCTTCGTCCTCCTCATAATATGCTAACTGCTGACAGTGATATTTGTTACAAATATTTTGAATGATTTAAGGAAGAGGACAAAGGCCGAACCAAAAGAAACAGTTAAAGATGGAAGAAGCAATACAAAAAGAATTTTTTGTATTAATATCACACAACAGCTATTGGCAAAAGATCTCGAAACATTGAGCCCTGGCCGGATGATATGTACATCATCTGAATTAAAACATCACTCTAGAAACTTTTTTGTGAGGATTTCGTAGCTTACAAAGGTGGATGGGACGACCTGAAAAATTCAGTTGAGGATAGGATTTGGTAGGTTTGTAATACATCTAAAAATTGTCCATTCATGAAAATAGTAAAGCGTTCTAGCTAGAAAAATTAGCTTAAAGTCTTAAGCGCGACTTATACATTAATATTCAGGTCTGAGCGACCACCGCACAACCTCGACAATTGTGTGCTTACTTACTAGCCGGCTGTTTCGGGTTCGATTCTGCCTTTGCGTAAGTTTTTCTCAATTGCTTTTAAAAACTATAATAATTCTTAGATAAAATTAATAACTAAAAATATTGTACATGAAATCAAATATATATTTTTTTAATTATGAAACACCTCTTGGACTTAATGAAACTTATATAAGTTAAAGTTAATATTTTACATCAAAATATATAATATATATATATATATATATATATATATATATATATATATATATTTAGGACTATTAATATTATTTAAAAATTCTTGTTCTTTATATAACAGTTGAGGAGAAAATAGTTTCAGCAATCGCACGAATACCGACGGTCAGATCAAACCAGATAACCAATTTTTTCGATATTGCCATCTGTTTTTGACGTGAGAGAGCGACCCGGGCTTGAATAATCTTCAAAGTCTTCTCGGCCATCTTGAAAATGCTTAAACCACTCAAAAATACGTGCACGTGATAAATATTCATTGCTTTATACTTTTTTTTAAAAAATAAATTATAAGTTTCATTAGAGGTTATTCCTAGTTTCATGTTTAATACCACAACAAATCGTTACTCACGTATCGTTTTTCTGGCGGAAAAAAAATAACTCTAACATAAACCAAATTTGCAGGGGAATCTCTCTCTCTCTCTCTCTCTCTCTATATATATATATATATATATATATATATATATATAGAGAGAGAGAGAGAGAGAGAGAGAGAGAGAGAAAGGGAAGAGACTTTAAGAGTCTGGGCACACTGATAAGTGTAAATGTTAGCATGGAATGAAATTAATAAACGATGACGACATCGAAAATCTAGATAAAATATTTTTACTTGCGCAATTGCTTGACAAAAAATTCTTTCTACACGAAAAAATATTTCGATTCTTTCAGTTTTGTGTTAAACATTTTTCAATTTATATCTTTTTGAAAACTCTCCTTATAACACTGCTCCAATTGAGGTAATCTTTCAAAGCTTTTTCTGGATTAATCCGTAAATGCTTTCATATTTTTTTTACAGAATTTAATCATTCAGAACAAAGAACGAGTCAAATACATATTGTAATTTCAAGCAATTGATTCATAAGAGACAGTGCCAAGTTTTACATTTTCCACTTGTCTGCTTTCAATTCGATTAAATATTCTAGGTTGTTCGATTATCCTTTCTTTTTTTCGCCCATATACCTCAAAATACTTTCTCCTCTGAGACAAACATTAGAAATGACGTCTACCTTTGAAAGCTATAAAAGCTATCGATTTAATTGCGGAGATATGGAAGGTCAATGGATACTTTCCACGAATTCCGAAAGTTATCAACCTAAAAATGCTTATATCTATTGTGAGAATTCTGTTCTGTTTTATGTGTAGTCTGTTTTTATTACTTGGAAACGAACAGGTAGTAAGTATTACGGGGACAAAGGTTTGTTGAAAGAAAGTCTGTCAAAATATGTAAGTACCTAACAAAGTGATAAATCACGTGAATAATTTTTTTTAGTCCAACGTTGTGCATTTTTTCTGTTGTAATCGAAACAGAATGAATATTAAAAATAATACAACATAAAATTTGAATATTGGTATTAAACACGTTTAGTGTTCAAAATAGGTTATTTTTTCAGATGTTTAATGACAAAGGGATTAAGTGCTTACAGCGTTATAACTAAAATATTAATTAAATTAAAAATAAGTAGGAAACAAAAATTAAATATGATTTTAAAGTGAGGAAATTTTAATCACATGGTCGTAGCCTATTAAACATTTTCGCTTGTGCAACATTCACGACAAAAAAATTTTCTTTAAATAAATATTATCACATCCATTAAAACAAGATTTTGCATCCATAAAGCAAGATTTACAAAACACAACAAACAATCTCATCCATTAAAACAAGATTTTTTTTTTATTTGGCGTAAATCTCTTTCTCTCTTTTAATCACCTTTGAGGAATAATAAGAGTAAAAACGTGACTAAGATATATTTTAATAAGAAATCAGATTGCTTAAGCTCGTAGCGCACAAAAAATATTTTTGAAACTATCTCTAAGTGTTCCATTTTAAAAGCGAGAAATCATATCTGTTGTACCACTAACAAATTAATTAGTTCACTTTCAATAATTCGAGCATATTAATTTTCAACGATATAAAAATAGTTGTAATTCACTTTGTTTTCAAATGTATTGACCTGTTTGAGTCAACGCTACTCTAGAAGCTGCATGAGTTCTATTGTCGACGAATTTCATAATTTGTAACCATGGTTAAGTGACGAAGTTGGCATCTGGAATCCCTGGTACCTCCCTCCCCTTATTTCCGTACCATATCAAAGGAAGAATTTGAGTTTTGGTTTTCATTAATATATGCAACATTCCCTTCCCCCTTACAATGGGTCTTTTGTGAAATTAGAGCTGATTCCCAAGATTATACTAGTTTTTAAATTACAAACTAGACAGTGCCAGAATTTTGAAAATATGACTTACTCCAAGTATCGATGAAATAATTTCTTAATCGTTATGTACTCCAGATAAGAAAAATTCCAAAATTTTTCCATATTGTATACTTCAAAAATATTAAGATATGTCTTTCTTGTAAGTTTCTTAGAAGACCCGAGACATAAGCCCATTACAATTTTTAATTAAATTAAAATAAATAATTTTTGTTAAAAACAATTCATGATAAAAAAAAATTTAAAAGTTGAATATTTTCTTTTTTCTTATTTGACAGATATGTCAAAAGGAAGAATTTTAATTCTCAGTGTTTTCGCAACGTGAAATTAATGACGATTTGTAGCATAACATGTAATACTTAATTGAAATATGGGAGTTAATAAGTCAAGCGAGTCAGTGAGTTTAAAAAGTCACATTTAAGATGTGTGCTTTTTTTCAAGATCACAATTCAGATTTATTAAAGTTTCTAATTTAGGAGGGAAAAAGAATATTTCTTAATTTTGGTATATTTCCCTATGTTTACTTTTGAAATTTGTAGTGTATATTTCTATTTAAAAAAAACCTGAATCATCCCTATTTTTTTCTTCTTCGTGTATAAAACATGACATTTTACAAGGATTTTTATATCTAAGTCAACATGATTCGTATAAATTACGACTAAAGAAATCTATAACTAAATAATTTTATAAAATATTTTGTAAATACAAACAATTTGTAACAATACAGTGTTTCCTATCAAAATGTATTTCTCAATATAGAGATTTCAATTTTTTAAAAATAGGATATGCATATATTTTTAACGGTCTGAATTTTATTTTTAGCCGCCATAGAATATTTAATTTTACAAGTTATTTATTTATATGTTCGCTGAATATTTCGAGCCGCCTATTTCTGTTGGTCTCCAAGGTCCACTTAACATAATCAGTACAGCTCGCAATTTTGAATTTCTTGCAGAAGACAAGGTGAATACCTGAGCAGGCACTCCCTAACACACACACACACATATATATATATATAGTAATTCAGTAAAATAAAAGAAATAATTAATAAAATTAGTATAGAAGCAAAAATTAAAGTATTAGAAAAATGTTTAAATTACAAATGATGTTTTAGATTATAGAAATTGTATAAAAAAAATAAAATTTTCAACTGTCAAAACCTAAAAAAAAGAAACAATTACACGACAAAACAATTAAGAAAATGATCAATATACCCAAAAAATACTAAACAAATAAATAATGGCAAGAAGATGAAGTTCAAATAGAATGAGTACAAAATAAAGCTTGGAAACGAAGAAAAGAAAAACCCAAAAGAAAATTAAATACAACTTTTATAAATTCTGAATTTGGCTTTTAACAGATTACCTGGTTAAAGAAAGCTTTACAGGTCACAACAATCCATATAGAAAAACACAATAAACCAAAATAGAAGCTTCATGAATTAAAAAAGGAAAAGTTGCAATAAATAAATAAATAAAAGAAGAAATTAAGCAAAATATACACGTAGAAAAATAGACATACACAATATGTAACTTATGAAAATAGAAAAATAACAATCTAAAAAGATGAATGAATGACATTAAAAAGGATTACATAAACTTACAAGAGACGTCATGCATAGCAACATCTTTCACACAAATCTCCTGCTTACAAAT
Organism: Nephila pilipes; assembly: GCA_019974015.1. Taxonomy (NCBI): domain Eukaryota; kingdom Metazoa; phylum Arthropoda; class Arachnida; order Araneae; family Nephilidae; genus Nephila; species Nephila pilipes. The sequence goes on from BMAW01039738.1 coordinate 1,398,874, forward strand.
CTAAATTCTCCCCCTCAACCTTAAACAGAAAATATAGCAATGCCCTTTCTCAGAGAAAAAGAGACTTGTAAGAAAATTGTAAGGACTTCAAAACAAAAAATTAAAGTAAAATGGGAAAAATAAAAGAGAAAAAACAATATTTAAAAACACAAAGGACTAAACTTTATAATTATCCCATTTTAAATCAATCTTAACAAAATTCTAAGGAAATTCTACAACTCACACGAATTTTTAAAAAATTATCCAAGTTAATATAAATATCCTGTATTTCGGTCACAAATCTAATAATAAATAAAATATGATTTTTAATTCTGTTTCTTAATGAATTCCCCTATAAGAGTACTTTATGAATTACAAAGGAAGAAAGGTTCCTTTTATCGCATATATTACTAGAAGTTTTATTAACTTCTATTTTTAAACATAAATTTTTTTTTTTAAAAAAAATTCAAACTGTTAAATTGCAAATATCCTAAATTTACAAAAACATACAGTTAAATAAATTAAAAATACGCACATTAAAATTAAATTAAGTTTATCTGTAATTATTTATAATTTAAAACATGTAAAGTTATAATGTAAATAAAAGTTATTAAATTGCAGAAATCATTATACATAATATAATCAAGAATAGATATTTCATAGGTAAATAATTAAAAAATGATAGGTGTAAACAAGTAATTTAGAAAGTTACAACAAAGTACAATATATCAAAGCCTTACCATAAGATCTACAAAGCATATCTCAAAATAAAATAATTAAAAATTTAAATTTAAAAATGAAGATAAAATAATTCTAAGCTGTCTGAGACTTAGTACTTAGAAAATATGTTTATTCTATTATTACAGATCCAACCCATCATGTTTTTCAGAGAATTATAGAATGATAAAATGGTATAAAACCAAATTATAAGCTTAAATACCCCCCCCTCTCCTAAAGGAAAGAAAGTAAACAAAGAAAACGAACTCATTTAAACCAAACACAGTGTTAACGTATCCATTAAAAATAAATTATGCTAATTCATTTTTACATATTATTAAATAATTTTAAAGAAAAAAAAGAGTTTAAAATTTTTACCACATAAGCAACCATAATACATTTAAACCATCCTTCTCCAATATGTTATGATATACTTAATACCAGGAAAGCTTTTACTGTCAAACAGTTTGATTAATTTTACTAAGCAAAAATCATTTACTTAAATTTACTTATCCTATCAATTTAAAATATAAATTTTTAAAAACTTTTATATCTAGAAGAAATTGATATAATTAAAAAAAAAATCCCAGTAATAAATAATGATATGAAAAATAATAAAATATTCAAAAATTCGTAAGACGTTCTAGATAATAAAAATAAATTGTATGCATACACATACAATTTATTTTAAATTAACGTTATTTTAATACATTAAAATAATGATAAAATTTAAAATAATTTACAAAAACAACTTAATTAGCCTTCATTTAAACATGGATTTAATTATTTTAAAGCAAGTTTTCAAAAACATTTTCCAAAGAAATGTAAAATAGCGCTTAACGCAAATTGATCCGAATGTATCATGATATATAAGAATGTGAATAAGTTTATATTGTACGAACTAAAGAATACAATTTTCAATTTAATTAATAATTTGTTTATTATTTTCCTACAACAGTTTCCATGACTAAAGGAATCTTCAAAGGTTTTAAATATAATTGCTGCATACTTTACAAATATTTAAAGTAACCTTTATCCGAATAAATATAAATCGAAAAATTTAATAGTCACTTCTTTACACCCCCTTTTTCCTCTTTAAATTGTTTTAATAGTATCAAAATGTGGTGCCAAGAGACAGTAATTACGACACATGTTACAGACTTTGATTTATGCCTGTAATGAGGCCTCCCAGTATCGAGTAAGGCCTTCTCCACCAACGAGCCTTTTCAGCAACATGTTGACAGCTCATTACGAGCAAACTCAATTGAATACTGCGAATTATCTCGTAGTAGGCAGTCACCTTGTTAACGCTAGATTATGATGCGGGAAATGCTTATGAAATGAACGTAAGGAAGGGTAATACGCAACTCTAATGCGTAGTAATGCCGATTTGTCTTGAAGAGCGTGCAGTGCTAAAGCAGTCACAAATCCTTTCGTGAGGTAATTGCGGAGTCAAGGGTGAACATTTAAAATAGTTTTATTATTATTATTATTGTTTGCCAAATTTTGTTTACAATATATCCAACCACTTGGCTAAAAGTTTATTTTAATGTGCTCAAACTTATTTCATGATAATAATTATTTTTGAGTTTATAATTTTACATAGATGTGTTATCATTTTCAATACATACTTTAATTACTTAAAAATAAAGAATGAATATTAATTTTATAACTGATGCATCAATTTCTTTTGTATCATAGTTCCGGCCGGCGTTGCTTTCTTCTAGTAGTACATTCGATGTCTGATGCCATTAAAGAACCGAGACGGAGGTACCAGCTGAGATGTTGTTATCATCCATTGACCGAGGCTCAAAATTATAAGGTCCGTCGCCAATAGCCTTCGTGTTGCTTTGCAGTGCGATGTTAATAAATATTCATGATCACTCTTCTAGTATAATGATGTATAACGCTAAGAGTTGGCAAGATTTTTTTTACAAATTTTTATAAAATTTATATGTTATTGTTTATATTCCATATATTACTAGTAATGGTTCAATTAATTTTTACCCTTGAAAATAGGCGGGGGGGATGTAGATACAGTAATCTCTTTGTTCCGAGAGTTTCTCAACTACTACATCAGCGTTTAGTTCAAGAAATAAAAATTTACTTATTGTGAGCAGAGAGTGCTTACAAGTAACTAATGTTATTTTCTTTAATGTAATTTAGAAGGAAAGAAAGAGGGAAAATAATTAAACATAGTTTTATTTTTTGTATTGTATGACTGCGGGGGTAATGTGTCTAGACTCTTTGTATTTGGATAAGATTCCATTAACTTTATTTATAGGAGTTCTATTTTCACATTCATTTCAACAGATCAAACTAACATGTTTTCCCTTAATTGTAACAGTATTTCATCTTGCACCATTCAATGTTTGCAAATCACAGACTCCTAAGAGTTTCAGGCTTTTGCTTTGTTAAAAATTTTAAGAAAAAAATTATCATGTTTCTGTGTCTCATGAAAACTTTCAAAAGATCTAAAAAATATTTTTCAGATATGAAAAATTATGAAAATTTAGCATTGCAGGGAAGTATTGATCAACAATAAGGAAGAAACAAAATTCCTCATGAAACTAATAGGTAATTTTTTTTTTTTTAGTCATTGTCTTTTTTTTTCGTCTAATAAATTTAAATAAGCTGATATCATTGGAATTTTCATTCAAGCTCATTCAATAATACCATTTTAAATTGAAGTTGAATCTGCTGTGTTAAGAAACATAATGAGAGTCGTTTGCTTGCAACAAAACCGGATTTTACTGTGATATGATTGTTTATTAACGACGCATTGAGAAGCAGCCAGAGGGCTATTGGCGACGGATCTCGTCATTTTGAACCTTGGCCAAGTGACACTGAGCTGGCACCACTCCCTCTAAACTTCCCCATCACGCTGATAGAAGGACTTACAGCCTCGGCAGAAGAAAACGAACATTAGTTCCGCTATACGGCGTGCCTGGATTTTGGTGCACAAAATTGCATTACAATATCAATTTATTGAATGAAGGCTGATTGATTGATTGTTTATTAACGTCGCAGTAAAAAGCAACATGAAGGCTATTGTAGATGGATCTCGTAATTTTAAGCCTCAATCAAGTGACGAGGAAGATATTTGAGCTGGCATTTCTCAATCTAAACTTCCACACCATAATCCCGGGAGGGTTCTAGGAGCCTCAACAGATTTAATATGCATCAGTTCCTCTTGTAACACCCGGTCAACCCGGGCGTTATCTTGTGCCATCACTAATATCTAATATTAAACAATACGACACCAATAATTACAGAACCACCAAAACAGCTTTCAACATTTATTAATATATATCCGCTAAGACATTAATAATAGTGCTCTCCAGGTTAAGTTTATTAACACTTTAATTCAACCCACCAATAATAATCTAACAGCTTCTTACCAACTGCAATTCTGAATCTGGAACAACTGCTGAAAACACTAGAACAATTCTCAATCCGAGTGGTTTACACTCGGACCTCAACACTAATCTATAAATCTGCCTTTCAATACTATAACATTTAGATTCCACCTCCTCTCACTACAACGCCTCTCTGATCCTCCTTCAGATACTCTACTCCTTCAGATGGAGTTTATATACTTCTTAATTTAACCGCTTCACTTCATTCCTAACTGCTTTGCATATTACATTCTTCATCACGTTTCATTTTTGGTTGGGCAAAGGTTGTTTAGCGAAAGCAATCAATCTCAATTGAAAGTCCCCAAGGTTAGTGAAGAGAAACCGCGAATAGCCCAATGTCACACTCTGTACATTGGATCTTTAGCGGCAATAGGATTCGAACCTACGACTCGACAGCAAAAATATTTATCTCGAACTCTTAAGCTTAACCGTCAGGCTATCGTGACATCTCATTGAGAGAAGGAATCTTAAGATTATGCAATGAAAATAAAACTTTTACAATTGTTTACATGATCATTATTTTAGGTTAGTTGAAGGATTAAATTCATAAAATTCATTTAAATTAAGTGATAAAATTGATAAAATTGAAATTAAAAAAGTGAGTGTTGGACTTTTCTTCTTTTCAGAAGGATTCATATTTATAGCGCATAAAAATAATTAAAATTTTTAATGCCAATTGCGACAAGTGATGGGAAAATAAAAATTTATAATAACTTAGAAAATCAAATTCTTAGCTTTAATTAAATATTTGTTTTAATATGTAAATAAAACTCAATCATTTTAATTAAATTTATTAATAGTACATAATACTTTCATTTTAAATAATTTCCATTAAAAGTAAAATATAATAAAGGTATTAGAAACAGTTATACCTATATGCTATAAAATAATATTAAAACATAAAAATATTCAGTTTTACTTGTATTAATTCGATTTATTCCACCCTATCCTGAATCCAGCTAATTGTTTCTTATATTTATACACAGTATTTTATTATATGAATTATGTTATAGTTTATATATAAAAATGAAAAGTATTTCCTCTGGCATTTATTCGTTAATTAATGAAATGATAATCGCGAAAATTCTCGTGAGAGAGTTTTCCTCGGTTAATTATCTAATCACACATAAAATTTATAATAAACGGAATGTATTATTGTGTTTCTGTGGAAAAAAAATTCCGTGAAAAAACTGTGATAAAACATCTTTAAAATTATTTTGTCTAATATAATGACACTTGTCCTTTTAAAATACGATCCGTTTTTCTGCGATTTTTGCCTCACTATTAATGTGACGACCGCAATAATCGAGTGATCATGGTATCCAGTTTATGGTAGGAGTTGTTTCCGTTGAATAGTAGCTCAAAGTCTTCACGTTAGGATGGTGTGGAGAATAGGAGTCCAAGCCACCAATTCAAGTGTCTTCCTTGTCACTTGACCGATGTTCAAAATTATGAGGTCTATCGTCAATAGCTCTTATGTTAGTTGTTAATTCGATGATAATAAAACATATAAATCTCCATTTACATAACGAACTTCACTAGTTATCCAGAAAAAAACTACTTTTCAAAAAATGTGTGATCAAAGAAAATAATACTTTTAAAAAGGAAATAATTATTTTTATGAGGGTTAATCGAAGTAATAAGTAAGCGGAAAAGAAAAGAAATAAACTTTTGATATTCAGAAATTTGCAAAAAAATTAAAAAAAGGAAATTTTATTCAAAATGCAGGCTAAAAAACCTTTTTATTGATGTAAAAATTACATCAATTATTTTCATAATAAGATTCTTGATAAAGATTCGTTAAACATTTTTAAGGGAATTGAAGTCAATAAACAGTGCAGATGTTGAGAACTATTTTTGAAATTTTAATTTTGAATATAATTTACGAAAATTTTTAATTATATTCTTTCAAATGTTGTATCACAGATATCAAGAAAAGCTAGAACTACTTTAGAAAATTTACTTATTCTGCTTTTCTATCACAAATATTGTACGAATAATGTTTAGGTCTCAAAGTGTTCACGTGGCAAAACGTGGAAGTTTTGAAACAGATATACCATTTCAATTATGGGATTCCTCATCATGCAATCATGCTTTGAAATTGTGAGGTCCTTCGCAAAAGTCTATTGTGCTGCACTGACTTGAATATAAAAGAATTAATAATAACAAATTCATTTTCTTGCTTCAAAATAAAACTTTTTTCTGACTAAACCAGCAAATATTTATATAAAAATAAGTTTTCTCTCCATAATACATAAACAGAACAATATTTACTTTTAATAAGTAAAGTAATAAAAACTCTGAGTTAATTATTTTAGAGTGAGTAAGAGAGTGAATGTAAAGTTCATTGGCGCAAGAGCCAGATATGGCTATGCTGCGCCAAACAAGATTAAACTGTGGTCTAGAAATTATTTTAGAATACAGCTTTTTGTTACACCTTTTTCATCTATCAATTTCTTTAAAGTCTTAAGATGATACAATAAGAAGTATTTTTACACATTTAAAAATAAATAAATTTTTTTCCATTCGCGGACACTACTGAGTTAAAAAGAATTGGTGTAAATGTTATGAAAAAGTAGTTGCTTCCGTCGAGTTGTGGACTCGAATCTGATTCCACTAAAGATCCACAGTGTAATAAATGCATGATAAATCTGTTAAATCTCAATGTACTTTCGTTAGAGAGGAGTGGAAGTAGGGAGAGTGGGGTACCAGCTCAGGTGTCATCCTTTTCAGTTGATCGAGGTACAAAATCACATCTTCTTCAAAAAGAGATTTTAACTCAAGTGTTAAGTTTTTATATGTAGGATTCCTGGTCAATATTTGGACAAAGGTTTGTATGTGTGTATGATTTTAACTCCATAATAAACATCTTTCATGCTTTGTTTATATATTGCTGTTGAAACTATTTACTCGATCCTCTTTATTACCGATTAGTTGGATTTTTATGTTGATTTTTTAATGGAGACCCTTTGTACCCATGCAATTATTGTACACTATATGATTATTATTGTGTAATATCTATTGAATTTTATTTGATAATTTTGTAACAATATAATTGTCCCCTCTCCGTCTGTATTTTCCTCATTGTTAGGTATTTTTGTGCTCCTGTGTTTGATTCGACTTTTCTTGTATGTTTTATCTGGTTAAGAGACTTTGTATTTGTGCATATATAGTGTATTTTTGACATATAAAGTTTCGAATTACTGAGGGATTTTCCTTGGAGGGGTGTTGGGCTACTTTTGGGGTCCAAACCCTTGTTGGTGAACCTTTAAGTGATTTGTCAATAGTCCTCATATTGCTTCTAAGTGCGAGAAAGCGAGAGAGAGAGATGTTAATTAACAATCAAATTATTCCACTAAAATGAGGAGAAAAAATGCCACTTTTATAAAACATAAAATCTATGTTATATCACCACCAAAACTCCTTTTTTTTTTTTAAAGCCCAAATCAGACTAAAATTGTAAAACTTTCAATTTTCCTCGACACTTTTAAAAAAAAATTGGAAAAAAAAAAAAAAAAAAAAAAAGAACCACGCATCGAAATAACAAATTAAATCCCGGATATATTCTTTCCCTAAGTACACAACACACGCTCGAAGTAGTTCAGTGAATTCTAAGAATTATGTAAAAATTTAAAAGTAAACTTTTTAATCCCCAAAATAAACTTTCCCCCTCCATAGAACACCGATAGGGTTTTTATTCTGCTTCCGTTTGGAAGGGGGAAAAAAAGGAAGCAATTTGCTTTCTTGCTCTTCGTTTCTATCCTAAGTACCTGATGTATAAGTATTGTATGTAAGCAGAGTATGTGCTTCCCTGACAGAGGAAATAAATTCAGGTATTAAATTCCAACACTCGGAAAAGCCCGACACTACGGAAAACCATGGGATTAAAGATACAGTCATGTTTTATTCAACAGCAAGATTTTCGGATGCGTAATCTACAGAAGAGCTTCAATTCGAAAGAGTAAAAAAAGGGGAGTCCGTTTGTTGAAAGAAACCAAGCGCTCGCCCCTATACTAGACTTTAGTCCAAAAATTTCAAGAATGAAAAGAAAAACTTTTTACCACTGATGTATGAGAAAGGTCAAGTATCTTTACCGAGGAGCATTTGAAGAAAATTAATGGCTATCTTCGTTTTTTGAGTCGTTTATTATAAAGATTGCTTCCGGCCAAAATAGACTGCATAGTTTTTTTTTTTCTTCCTCTATGATGAAGTTTTGAGAAAAAAATAACCAAATATTTTTTTTTAAAAAAATAATAAAACCGAATTAAATTCTATAACCCTTTCAATATATTTTTATATTATTATTTTGTAATTTTTTGGTTCAGAAATGAAAGGAAATGATCCTCGGAGTACAAAAGAAACTGATTTCTTTTTCCTTTCTATAATCCAAATTGAAAAAAAAAAAAAAAAAAAAAAGAAAGAATGAAAAAAGTAGCGGGACATAATGCGTTCCGGTTTTACTATCTCAAGGATGTCTGCTAGCTATTGAACTTATTACGTTTCACAAAGATCTTTTTCTTTTCGCGTTTATTCTTTAAAGAATGCCGCCACGACGGTCGGGTGGGTTTCGCTCTTCCTTTCTGGCCAACCAGACTGCAATTCGAATTCGTAGTTAGGCCTGATGTTGCTATTGGAGTGTCTGAGGAGACCTTTGGGAAATTTAAATCCGTCCTGACCGAATGTCCTCTAAAGAACCCGTTGATCGTGGGGGGCTATACATTTTACTTCTAGACACGCTCTTGTATGCATAGAGATGATGATTCTAGCTTTTTAAGTGCGCCTCTTTCAAGGGTAGATTTTTCTGCAAAACTACGCTATAACTTTTCAAAAAAATAAATGCAATAAGCAATAAGGAAAAAAATATATAAGTAAAACCTTATGTGTATGAATGGCTTAAATAGAAAATATTCAATGAATGACATTTTTTTAAAATTAAATCCCCCCCCTCAAGAAATCAGGTTTATGAAGATTTATTCTATTCTTAAGGGTGGTTAACTGTTTCGTTATTAAGTTGGATTATTTAATTTTGATGGAAAATTGCAACAATGACAACTTTTAAGTACAATAGTGAAAAGTGGTCTAAATAATCAGGTTGACGTTTTAATGCCACTTAAAACGTCAAAGAAATTTTTTAATGTTATTATTTTTATTACGATTTTTTTAAAAAGGAGCGTAGATAGCAAAATAAGAATCTGCATAGGTTACACATATGAAAGGTTTTAAAAGAGTACTAACGCTGAAAAAAAGGTATTATAATCTAAATGCTAGTTGCCTAAGGAATAAAATGTATATTTGTTTATTAAAAATACTCATTAACAACCAAAGCTGTTAATATAGAAACACAAACAAAAAGACCTTTAAGCTACTCTCCAGTAAAATTTCGAAAATGGACGTAGTGAACTTTATCTCCAGCATGCAGATTAAATACATATACTAATAGATACACATATACACACACCATGGATACACATAATACACATATATATATGAGTCATTTTGGGGTTTATTAATTATATGTTGATTAAGACTTTTCGACTTTGACACAAGTTTTATGACAGTAAATTGAACCACCGAAGAAACAAAAACAAAAGTGTTGCTTAACGCAAATAATATTTTTTAACTGATATTCTTCCTATTATAAAGTAACTTCATGAAATAGAAAAAGAATTACTTAAAAGATTTTAGCCAAATTGTTTTAATTTCATCAATAACAACGTTACTTTAAATTTATGAAATATTAACCACGAATAAAAAAATTTAAAAAAACCTTACCAAAATTGTATTATTTTATGAAAAATAACTAAAACATTTGAACCCTAAATAAACAATGTTTCTATGGCAACGTAATAGCTTTAATAACAGCACTCCCTCTACCGATTTCTATTAACCAACCATAACTTTTGAACGTTCCATCTCCCCACTTCCAACCTATTCCGAGTGACGTCTGAACACGAAAAGCGCACAGTTTTTCCAATCAATATCGTATAAAAAGTTTTTTGGGAAAGCCAGACGGAAATACCCTTTCTTGCGCAATACCGCCAAAAAGAGAGGGAATCATTAGCATTTCCAGCGACCGAGTGGTGACTCATTTTACGTCCAATAACCCCCAAAACTATCATTAGTCGCCATTTTCCAGGACTCTTAACGATTAGCCCAGGTTTGTAGCGGAACAATTACTTATCACGAGACATTGAGTCTACAGTCAATTCGATTAGAAGAAAAGTCCTTATGTCTTCGAATTTATTCCTGATCTTTTCTATTGGGGACATTATGGGGAAGCAAAAGTCAAGCAATCAACTTCACTATGGAGCAGAAGAGCTCCATTTCTCTATCAATAATTGATTTGTTTTGAAGCTATAATCGCATAAACGAGTCTTGGAGGCGCTCAATGGGTTTCATTTCCTTGTGAGGGGATTACTTTGTATGGTTTTCGAGAGGGTTACAATTCCAGGGATTGCACTAACCTAACAACATTTAATTTTTTGTTTGGGATTTACATAAAATGACATGATTTCAATACAATGTATCAGGTAAATTTTACAAGTATAAAGTTTTGATTGAGTAAGGATATTTTATTAATTTGAGCAACTATTTCTTGAAATATTGAATGAAAATTTCCTACGTATAAGGCTGACTTTTAGCGATTGAAATTTTAATTGAATTATATTAACTATGAAAATTTATTTATGCGTTATTTTTATTTATTTACTATATTATACATTTAAATAAGTTAAAATAGTAATTATATATTTAAAGCTTAATATGAAGAAAATAAACTTTATTTTATTTTATCCCAAGAGACGTATTTTATTTAAAAAATGGCATTTCTGCACGTTTGCCTTCATTTTACACATTACTTGGTGAAATATAGTGCATCCTACACATATATGTTCCAATAAAAATCAGAATTTTCTTCAATGTATTTAATGCCTTCATTTCATTTAAGAATTAGTTTAAGTATAAATGATCACACATAAAAACTGTTTTATCACAATTCAGAGTTGTGTTATCTTATTAGTAACCTAGTGATCATGGTCGAAGATTGACGACCGTCGGATTTCGTCGAGTCGTGGGTTCAAGCCTTGATGCCACTAAGACCCACTGTGTTGGCGGGGGTGATGCACATACAATCTGTCGAGGCTCAAAGTCTGCCATGGTGGGGTGTGGAAGTTAGGAGAAGGAGATGCCAGCTCAGGTGTCGTCCTTGTCACTTGGCCGATGTACAAATTGAAAATTTCCGTCGCCAATAGCTCTCGTGTTGCTTGAGGTGCGACGTTAATAAAAACAATCAATCAAAAAAAGAGCTGTCTAGTTAGACCTCGTTAACACGCGATTCAGTAACACTCGAATTCTACTTTACACGTTATTTTACTATGGCTTCCTCATTAACCAATAGTTTGCAGTATCACTCCCAGACATTATGACGTTCCAATTAATATTTTTCTTTTCACGAAATTTTGGTTAATCTTAAGTTCGGATGATGTCACACCTTTCTATTAAGAGTAGACATTAATATATATATATATATATATATATATATATATATATATATATATATATATATATATATATTCGTTCTGTAACTAATACTTTCCGGAAAGTGAAGTGTTTTTGTTTGGATTGTTTTTTGCAAGTGATTATTTTCAAGATCTTGATCAGTGAGATTAGTTGTACGTTCAACCATTTTGTGTTGCTCAAATTTTGATATTTATAAAGATTTTTTTGTGGAAGTGAATAGTTATTTTAGAGCATTAGGATCTCAAAAAGGTCTGCAATGCAAGATAATAAAAACAAATAAAATGCCAGTAAAAAAACAATCATTCATTAAATATTCACTGATAAAACAATAAACTCGATTATTTAAAAATATTTTAAGTGCTCTTTTATTAAATATTTTTTGAATTTTTTTGTAATGTACTTACGTACTGTAAAAGTAGCATGCATAAACATAAATATGTTTTCTCGATTAATCAACTAGTCTGAAATTTAACTCAAACGTTCGTTACGCAGAAAGTTTATCTTGATGTTGAAATTTTTACCATAGCTCAATTTATATTGATACTGTAACTCGCGGATCATTTAACCCGTAGTTTAAAAGCCATAGACCCCAACAACCACGTGTTAACGGGATCGAATCGTAAATTGCGGGGATCTATTAAAAAAACTTGCGTGCGATTGAAAACAAACGGATATCTCTTTTTACTACATGCCTTTATTTAATATACTATGTTCATGTGTATGTAATAACATGTATTTTCAGTTCTGAAAATTTCTAAATTTCTGGAATTCTAACCCTCTTCCTGTCATCCGATCGAGCTAAAATTTTGCATATATGTATAGCTCACAAAGATGCTATTAAGTCTTAAATTGCCAGGCTAAAAAGAAAGTAATAAGTACACGTTAAAATTTATATCAAGTTTCTAATTAAAGATGGATTAAAAAGTATAAAAATATTTTTTAAATGTAAAATAATATATAATTTATAAAGGCTTGAGATGCTTAACTAAGATGATTAGGTAATTATCGATAATTTATGTGCCATAGTCACTTAAATTAAGTGCCATTGTTTGGATGTCATATATAATTAAGTGCTTTATAGCCACTTATTTATATATGACATCAAAAGAAGCTTTAACGCCTCAGGATTTTATTAACTGTGTATTACTTTACATATAGAAAATTATTTTTACACCATTTAATCTAACTTTAAATAAAACTTTGATTATTTATAATACTTATATTTATAGTAATTTGTCTAAGTGATGAAAACTACCATAATTCTACAAACTACGGATTAACATTAGGTAGTGTAATTATTTTTTAAAAACTATAATTGCATAAATGAATTTTAAAGGAATTTAAGGATTTTATTTCCTTGTGAGAGAAAGAGAATAGTTTTGATTCTTAGAAAGAGGTTAAGATTTCAGTGATTATTGTTGGGGCTACGTTGAAATTTTACATTCTATTCAACGGTTTTGTTTCAACTTGTCCGTTATATGATCCCTAATCCTCTCATTGGCTTGGTTTTTGGAAATCTGGAGAGGAAGAAGCCATCTCAGGGGTGGTGTCCTTGTCACTTGACCGAGGTTCAAAATTACGAGGTCCATCCCCAATAGACCTTGAGTTGTTTCTAAGTGCGACGTTAATGAATGATGAATCAATCAATTAGAAACTAATGAGGCTAAAGCTTTTGTTGAAATCGATATTGCTGGGATTTACATATATGAACAATACTATTTTTATTGGATGAAATAATTATAAATTCTAAATGCCATTTTTGATGTCTGTTACATTACTTTTGTCATTTATATACAGACGTAGAAGTAATTTATATTAATTTCTGTATTAATCTTTGCATTTAAGTTTCATTTTTCAATTACGGTTTCTACCAAATAAATTGCTGTAATAATAATATACTGATAAATATATATACTAGTCAGAAGAGATTGGAAATTGAACAAAAACTGAAAAAATTTCCTTATGGTATTCATAATAATTTTTTTAATAAAAAATGTCAGAGGAAATTTTAGTAATTACAAATTATTATTTTATGGATCGAGTTTTTAACTCATCACTAAAATCGTAAAGTAAATGTATATATTTTGCAGGTGTTTGGTTTTATATTTTTAGAGATATCCGATTAAGAAAATTATTTCATTCCTGATAATTAATTATAAGCTTTTTTTAAAATTCTTAAGCTCAAATTGCTTATGCTGTATTTCTGCTCAAATCGTATTTCAAATTCGTCTTTAACTTCATTTTTTTTTTATATTTACTTAAAATACCACATGTATTTTAACAACTAATTATATATTTTGTTTGTTTTTTTTACTTTCGTAAAATTTCAGTAGCTTACGAACAAAGTAATTTTCGTAAATAATCTTCTTTCGCTCATAATAGTTTCTTACATCTTGATATAAACACAGGAATTGGTAAAAAATATTTAAACCGTAGACCGGTCACGCGTTAGAAATGTATAGCATCAAATGGATAAGTCTAACTCTAAATCACATGTATTCCCAAAGTGGGTGGTACTACCCCTGTGTGCATTGGGGATACTTTTACGGGGGAGGTAGAAGACTCAGACACATTTGGGAAGCCTTGAGATGAAATTCAAGAGCACCCGTGGTAGTCCATTTCAATTTATTACAAAAGAAATAAAAACTACAAAAGCTTAGAAACTCTTCGGATACTCTTTTCTGTGCAGGAAGATAACATGAAGCGTTTGTTATAAATTTTCTGGTCATATCTAAGGAAACATGCAAACATGCGCATGAATACTACGTTTAGTACGTCTAATCAGAATTCGAATATTGTTTATTCTGTAAAAACTCTACAGCTATCAATAACATTTTCAGATACAATTCCGTGGTATATGGAATAAAAAATTACTGTTCTTCTGAATAAAACCACTAAGATAACGCTTAAATCTGTACTTTTCGTTAAATTCGGTAGAACTAATTTTTCAAGGCATATTTGAATTCGAAACCTTTTTAAAGGATACCAGGACATGTGAGGAATATTATAAGACCGTATTTTAGACTCCTTATTTTTGTGACATATCTTTTGTAATTACTAGTGGAGCCTAGATTTTTTTTGTTTGCCTAATAAAGATATTTTAATCATTTTCAGAGCTATAAAAATAATTTCTTAGTCATTTTTATTTTTATTTTCTCTCTTAGTTGAATAAGGACCTGATTTTTGAAACATATTTGCATTTAGATACGATTTAAAACACTATTACACTACAGGGTTCCGAATTAAGGATAAAGGATACCTATGCATTCAGTGAACTAAAAATATTTTTTCTCTAAGTTATTCTTAAATTTTAAGAAATAAGTTTTTTATATGAAAAAAAAAGAAAGTTAACACATTTTTCCAAAATAAAAAAAAATTACAACTTTTTAAAAGAAAATGTACTGCAATATCATTAAAAAAAAAAAAAATTGGTTTATAATATTTTCAGCGTATTAGTTTATGTATGAGAAGTGAAATATTTTGTATATTTAAAGAATACTTATTTTAAAAAATGGTATCTGAATGCAAATACGCCTCAAAAATCATGTACCTCGTCAAATGAAAAAAAAAAAAAAAAAACTCTTTGTGTGTGTGACTAAGACTTTTATAGTTCTATAAAATAATTATAAAATATCATTATTCTGTACTCAAAAAAATCTAATCTCTATCAATACTTTTAAAACACATGTGTTACAAAACAAGGAATCTTAAAATAGGTATTTTACTATTTTTACTATCCTTCCGCATGTCCTGGTATCCTTGAATATTAGAAGCTTTGAACAGCAAATTAAAATGTAATTCAGATACTATTTATTCAATGACCATTGTTTATAGGGAATACAATTGTTTATCCATACAAAAAAAAGTCTATAAAAGCTAAGTTTTGTACGTGTTTGAATTTCGTTTCGAATTTAGCGTCTCATATACTACGTAGCATGTACCTTTTTTGGATTGGGGAGGTAAATTATCACACACACACGCACGCACAGCAACCTTCTTAGGATAACGGGGTGGCGAAATTTTTCATCGAAAAATAAGTGAAAGATTCAAATAAAGACTCTCGAATTCCTTATATCTGAAACGTTGAACAATTAATCGTTTACCTTTTACAAGTAATTGATATTATTAATGAGTGTATATAGTTATCGACAATAGAAAAATTAAATTTCCTCCTCTAGTGTGACATTGTCCTACTCTCTCTTTTTTTAAAAATGCAAATTTCGGTTGATGCATTCGGTCCATCAAAGATAGTAGCCATTTTCGCAATCTACCCGTGTAAAACAAGTAATAAAAATAAAAAGCAAGTTTCAGCTTTTTATTTTTTTTTACTTTATTAGACATTGTACCTCACAGGTCATTTACTTTAATCAATACATATATATAAAGAAGATTTAAAACTAATATGATATATTTTAAAACTGCGTTATTTTTGGAAGAGTGTCTTCCGTATTAATCAATCTCGATTAATCAAACTATTTTTATACCGAACGTTTTAAATGGATAGTTTAAACTTAGTTGCATAAGAGATTAATTATATACATTTAAACTGTAGGATGCTCTTAACCACGTGTACCTGCATTTAACTAAAAATAGATTTTCCCAACCTTACGTTGATTTCAGATTATTTCCATCTCCATGAGATTGAATTCGATTCCCTTGATAACTGGTCTCTCATTTCAATTTTTCATTAAAGTTAGATTAGAGGTGTATAACTTTGTGTTTCTTTTGCTTTGTTTCATACCTTACCGCAGGGAAGTCTGCTGCATGAGATAAAGAAATTTCCACAATTGTAAATAGAGGTTACATTTCCTCTTTTACTTATCCATGTTGAGTATCGGTGAAGGTGAAAGATACGATCTGAAAGAAAATAAAAGTCCTAAAAAGAAACCAAGGTGAATAAATAGGAAAACAAAACCGATTTCCTTGATTTCTTTTTCCCCTTCGTCTCGAATTTAACTTTCTGGCGTCGCTTAAATTAAATCCTGCCATTTCGTGTATTTCGATCACCTTAAGCCTCTCCATGGATCGTGAAATCCCAACTGTAATCACGAGATCCAAAAGTGAGGCGACTTAACCTCTTTCGGAATCCATATATGTAGTATTGGAGCGAAGGAACAGCAGAAGTTTTCTCTCTTAGAAAATCGATAAGATTTCCCCCAATCTCCAAGACTTTAAATGAAGTGGTAGATATTTGTTCAATGAATCAACAGGACTGCCTGAGTCATCCCGAAAAAAAAATATATGACGTCAGCTTCAACGTTATATTGCCTTTCTCTCTCTTTCTCATATTTCAGCAAATAAACAGATCAAGTGACAACCGCTTTAATCAATATGCAGATATAGAGATAGTACCACTTCGTAAAGATGGTTGGTTGGTTGGTTGACTGTGTTTACGAGGCGAGAGATTTTTTTTTCCCCTTTTGATTTCTTACTAGACAAGGATAGAGTATGGTTTACCCAGGGGAGTGCAAATTCGGTGTGACGAGAAGATTTTTCGGTTGACGTCAGCCCACCCCTGCGTTCATCTCATGGGTGAAAGAGCTCCCCAAACTCATTTCGAGGGTTTTAATTTACGACGAAAGGGGTGCGGAGATTTCAAATTCATTTTAGCAGGATCTAGGGGATATACTTGGGAACAGATTGACAAGTTTAAGAAGACCCGGTGGCTTGTATTGTTTAAATTGGTAATCTTTACGAAGGGAGATATTTTAAGACAAAAATGTTCATATAATTTTGGGGTATCTGTATATTTTACTCAATCCTGATCAAGAGTAAATAAACAAAATAATAGTAAAGCTTTAAAACTTACAAATAAATATATAACTTTAATTTTAAAGCCATTGACTGTTTTGATAAATTAAAATATCTACCAGACTCTGTGCAAAAATTGACATATAATTTTTAAGATGTGTTCAACATAAATATATAACAAAGAAACTGTTGTCCCTGTGATATAGTAGCCTTTACTGCTCTTTTTTCCGAAAATCAATCAATAAATCAATGAAACTTGTATTGCAAAAATTACAATGAGGAAAAAATATTATTCACATTTAAATAAAATATAAGAATAATATAAGAATGACGGAATTTGAAAAAATAACTCTGCATTTTTTGTATGTATATTTAGGATTTTTAAGTTAATAAGCGAATAAACCTTTTCAACAAAAAAAAAAAAAAAAAAGCATTTTTTTTTCTCATTTTTTTTTTGGAAAAGGTGCCTTTTTTCCAATTGAAAAGGTGAGTACATTATTAATAAGGTATACATCTAAAATCGTGAATAAAAAGAAATAAAACATTTATTTTGTAGACTTCAATAAAATTTTTTAATTGGTTGTTTCTGTTTATGCAAAATGTTATTGATCATATAAAACAAAATAAATTCTTTCATGAACGCTATTGATATGATGTACTTTCTTTCGGTTGAAGTTATTCCATTTTTTTCCGATTTTACAAATGTGGTGCATTTATTTGACATTTTTTGCCTTAGCAATATGGAGAATTTTCAGTTTCGGTAGTAAGTGATTAAAATTTTGTGAACCATATATTTCATTTAGTGCACATTCGCTTTATTACCACTTTAAAAAAGTCGCATTATTTCAAGGATTTAAGCCTGCCATTCTTTATGTATCTCGATGATCTCATAATAACATTAACTTCTCCTATAACTGATACTAAATGGTAATGTTTAACGTTAGAGTTTGTTTAAAAACTTTTTTTGGCAAGGAATTCTACTTCAGTCAAATATACTTTTCTTAGCTATGCTTAGATAGATATGTACGATATAACCTCAAAACAAAATATATTCTCTTGTGAAATACTTGAGAAAAATCTGAAACTTAGTCATCAGTCTTTTCAAAATGGTAATTACTCATTTAAGTTATCCATAAAAGTATTTTTGAATGCGAAGATTAGCATTTCTGATCTTCTTTCAGTTTTCGAAGTATTTTCGAATAAATATTAGAGCAAATTGATTGCCAATCAATATTTGGTATTTTTTTAATTAGTAAGATTCAATTCTCAATAGTTTTGAGTTCTTCATTATAAACAAAAATTTGTTTAACTTTTTAATGAGAGCAAAACATTAAACGTAAATTCTATTTTTTAAGTTCGATTTACATTTCATTTAACAATATCTATTTTCCCCATGTTTTTTCTCCTTGCTTCTCCTGGTTCCATTGAGCTTCCTAGCACTATCTGTTTCATCTCCAAATTTAGAATCTTGAATATCTAGTTATAAAAGTTTTCTTATTTCAGTCATTTCAGAATTTTAGAAATGCATGTAACAAGTTTACTGAAAATAATAACATCTTGAAATCTCATACTGTCAACTAATGATATTTTTCCTCAAATAACAAGTTTGAGCGAAACAATAGGATTTTTGTGTGTGTAAGAATTCCAACACCGACTACTATTAATCTTTTGTTCGGCTCAGGTTTGAATATACTCGCTCCATAATCATACATAATAATTACTTATTATCAAATTTTGATTGCCGCCCAATATCTGACTTTTTTTGAATTTGCAATTTCGAACATAATAAGCTCTAACATCGGATCTTTTGTTCGGCTCAGGTTTGGATATACTTGGTCGATAGTCATAAATAATAATTACTTATTATCAAATTTCCGACCAATATCTGACTTTTTTTGAATTTGCGATTTCGAACATAATAAGCTCTAACATCAGATGTATTCAAAATAAATTGTGGCCTTTAAGCCTTGGGTCAAACTCCCTCTTCCTTCTTATTCGAATGACCGATCATTTCTTTTCGGAAAGAGCAGAAAGTGAACGGTAGGAAATGATTGATCTGTCCTTCGCTCTGATCCATCGATCTGTAGCAGCCGTTCGCTGTCATTTTTGAACCTATGGTCCATGCAGAAATGCTTCGAGAACCAGGGAAAGAATTCTAGAAGATGTTGATGTCCGAAGGGGAAAAACTTGGTCAAATGAATACTTTTCGAAGGGTGTGGGAGGTCAATCATACTGACCTCCCACGGAGAAAAGTGATTTATTAACAAACTTTTCCGGGGGACAGATACTTTGAAGATGCCCATTTAGTTGACTATTCTTTTTCTTGAACATATAACGTGTTTTACCAATTTCATTGCACATCAGCAGTTCCTGTGTGCAATTGCGAATGGAAAGGAATTTTATCCTGGCTGAAAAGATAAAATATAAATAAAATAATGGCATTTATTCCTATAACAGTAGCCGATGCATTTATTAACTGTATGTTACTAACTGTCTTCCAAAGTGAGAGTTAAATATTTTTAAAATTGTATATCAAGAAAGAGATACGCAAGTTCGTTATTGAGGTTGTATTAATTGTCGTAAAGAAAATTAAATCGGAAATGAAGACATTAATATAAGAATTAGGGTAATAATCGATTGTTGTTAGGCAAACAAAATGAAATATAACTTAGATGCGTCATATAACTTAGATGAAATCAATTGGGTTTTTCTTTTTAGCTCATCCTTTCATAGAAACTTTGATGATTGTATAAATTTGCCGTTTCAATTGAAAAAAAAATTGTATTTTTAATACAAGTTTACATCACTTTTATCTTATCAATTCAAAAAATTTCCCCATTATATTTACATAGACATGTGCAAATGGAGAATTCAAAACTCTAATATTCAATGAAGTTAATGAATAACCTAATCTATGTTCACAGTATGAATCGATTGATCGACCACATCAGTGGTTGGCACCAATAAGTCTGAAAATGGTTTAAGTAATTTTGTCGGTTTTGTCTCTAGGACTTGTGTTACGTTTTTCTATTTGTACACAAGTTCATTCCAAAGTACGCTATCAGCCATTAAAATTGCTGCATCAAGAAGAAAGGCAAATAACAAAGTGATATTTATTGGACATATATATTATATAAGCAACAGCAAAAATGATTAAATTTTCAAGAAATTTGGAAGCATAGATCCTGAGGAATTAGTACCCAAAATAATCCCTTCTGGCAGTAATAACAGCTCTTATATGCCTGGGCATTGAGTTTAACAAGGAACACAGATGTGACCATTTTGATTCTATAAACAGAACCTGGATTTGTCTGAAATGATGAAGTCTTGCCATTGCTGCGTCCAGGTTCGTTGTTTATTCCACTATTGAGACGCTCTTGTATGTGTTGTAGCATCAAGGGTAACCAAAGCCATGGTCGCCGAGGGTTTGGTCTGTCTTGTAAACCACCCCATTTCTTGACTCAAGCTCGTGACCTGGCTATAAGATCCTTTACGACATGACTGTCTTCTTGGCTGAAAGTGATAGTGGGCAGTTGAGATATAGCATGGTCTTCCGTATGACTATCCTGAACCCATCGATTTTATATTCTGCAGACAATCATGGGATCTTGACTGACTCAAGCAGCAATACTACGATACGATAAACTGCTATTCTGGTAGGCAACAATTCGACTTCTATCAAAGTGAGAAATATACTGGTAAACATTACTCCTTCTTACAAAAGGCATCACTACAAAATATCGCCGGGCAACAGCGTTCAAATGCAATTTGTGTGTGAGAAACCTACTCTTCTATTTCTTCTATTAAACACATTGTAGGTGTCGCTACCGACGCCTGCTTTACATTAATGCGCTTAAAAGCTAATCATTTGCATATCACAACATATTCCAGTCGTGTTAATTTCACATGTGTAGCTTATAGCCTTCTTGGTGTAGCAATTTTGATGGCTAATTATTAATTAATTTATTAAAGATACTTTTTCATGTTACCACCTTTTATCTTATTAAAAAAATCATTCGTGCTATTGTTAATTCCCTTTTCTTTTATATTTTCAGCTATAAAATAACTTGTATTCAGAACACAATTTGTCATCCTCTGCTATAAATTTTGATCAAACTGATCTGAATTTCCTTATTTCTTATAAACTAATAAGAAATAAGTGACTTTTAACTCTTGAAGAAGTGCATACTTCCCTCTTTTAATTAAATATCCCTACAAAAAGAGTCTTTTTATTCGCCGCCAGTAACCTATTTTGCAACTCTAAAGCGTCTTTAATAGGATATAATCTAATTGAAATCCCTTTTTTGCTGTGCTCCTAGGTACGTAGAAAATTTAATTTTCTCATTATTACCTTTTACCTTTAAAGAATTTAGATTGTAAAAGTGATCTAATTTTTAGGCGATCACTCTAAAAGACTTACCTTACCGTTTGAAATGAATCATTTTTTAAAATACTCGGAGAACTCTTTTTATATTCGGCTGAATTTACTTAAAAGAACAACGAAATGCTACTTTAATATTTTGATTAAAAATTTTCAGAAGCACTAAAAGATTATTTTAAGACCTTGCACTTTATTTTCAGAATCGAGTAGTAATTCAGTCAATTTAAAAGCACCGAATTCTTGAAAATTTATTTTATATTGATTTTATATTTAGCACTTACGTGTTCTTGTTTGTGAGATATGTTTGTTAAATGAATTACTAACGCACAAGTATTTTCTTAAAAAAATCATTTAAAGTACAGCATTTCGTTATTAATAATTTTATCTTCTTGTGTAACGCCTCCAATTCATTTAAATCAGCAGTCATTGTTGAACTTAATTAAGTAGTCAATCAGTTCACAATTAAATGAAAGAACGTCTATTAACATTAGATTTTCCACAGCTGTCAAAATGACTGTTTTTGAAATTTTATTTTTAAATTTCTACTTAATCTTGGTGTTTTTTTTTTTGCTTCAAATTATATCATGGAATTTTTAGCGATAGTTAAATAAATAATAGCAGGTAGTTAGTTTTATTATTTTTTTAAATTTAAAATGAAGTTTTTTTTTACTATCATCAATACTTTTACCTAAACAGTCAAAATGACTGGTGCATTCTTCTGTATGGTGATATCAGTTTCGCATAGTTATAATAAATTGTAATAAACATTGCGTAATTGTAGTATGATAAAAATATGTGGGTGATGATGACAGAATTCATGATAACGTCAAATTCTTGATTACGGGGTAATACATTATACATTTTCAGTCGTTGATTGAATTTTGAGGGGTATTGAAGTCATATTTTGATGAGAATATTGGAAAGAAACATTTTTTTGGATACTATATTATTCAAAACTATATTCTTTGGTAAGAAAACTAAATACAAGGGGAAATATTATCTTTTTATTAATTTCAATTTATTTTTATAAATATTTTAAGACCCCAAAAATGTCAAACGGAAGAAATCCTCTGTCTTCTATTGTACTGCATGGCATAAAAATACCATATATGTCAATATGTATTGAATCTGGAATTACACAACAATTAAATTTTATAATAAAGGAATTTGAATATTATTATATTTTATTTAACTAATGAATGAATTTATAATTTATATAATTTATAACAATTAAACTAATTTTGAAGTAATTTATCAATTTTTAAAAATATATAAAGACTGGAAATCGAATTAGCAATTTTTTCTAAGACCAGTCATTTTGACTGGTGTCGATAAAAATAGATATAGTAAAATTTCTGGAATACGTAGTGCTAAATGTTTCAAGTCTTATGAATGTGTTCAGTATTACTCTCTCTTAAGACTGTCTTCATATAATGTCAAAGAACCAAATCGAAGCTTGGAATACATTCCCAAACAGAAAATTGCTCAAATTCTCATGAGGCAACACTCTTAAAATTTCCCATTTAGCAGTACAGTGTAGAAGATTAAACACGGAACACATTTTGCACCACAAAAAATGTGTTTATTCAGATAGAAATGAGTAACATCATAAAATACTCTTCCCTTTAAAAGATAGTGAATGCAGAATATGAAATTATCGTTCGTGTTCGAGAAAAGTTTTCCAATTTCAGGTCCTATTCTTTAACATTACACAAAGGCATCCTTAAATTTATTTTTCCTCAACACTCCTGAATTCTTGTTTAGAATAAAAAACAAAGTTCTTCCTTACCAGTTCACTTGGTTTCAAACAAGTTTTATTGCAGAAATTAGGAATTTGAATGAATTTTTAACTCCCACCGATATGGACTCACTCTATAAAGGATTCTTAACCATCATTAGTCTCATATCTCTATGTAGCGCCAACTACTTACTATACTTACTCTAATATTCAGTTTTTCGTTGTTACCTTCTCAAATCTATTTACTACACTTCTTAATTTCTATTTAGTCTACGATCATTTGATTGAAAATTTCAAAAATATCAGAAAGTAAACCCAGACGTTCCCGAATATATATATATATATATATATATATATATGTAGCTCGACTTTACTAGCGTATTCATTAAATATTATTTCTTTCTTGTTCTTTTTATAGCACACTTAATTTTCTTGAATTTTTTGTGCATCTTGAATGATTTTTAATGAAAATGAAGCATTTTTTACGAGATATTTTAAGTGATTGTAATTTATTTGATCCAAAACTTTTAAAAATTCAATTAGAAAAATAACCATTGAAAGCCTTAGGGGAAGAGTCACTACAATTCTTTACTTTACATTTAAGACACGAAACTCAATCCAATAACTATGTAGATTATGAATTTCTGGAAGAGTATGCATAAGTTCTGGGACTGAAAAACACTTCTGAGTAGCAGGAATTCTTATTTTTTCTGAATTATATTTTTTTTTCCGAGCCTCAAAAACTCCAACATTAGTATACATTTGGGAAACATCCTTTCGACTTCCTTCCAACTCACTCACTTTTCTACAAAGGACACTAACCGTTAAGATGTGCAATGCCGC
Source organism: Nephila pilipes (assembly GCA_019974015.1). NCBI lineage: Eukaryota > Metazoa > Arthropoda > Arachnida > Araneae > Nephilidae > Nephila > Nephila pilipes. The sequence continues at coordinate 1,423,220 of BMAW01039738.1, forward strand.
ACCTTGTACTTGATCATGTTTGTGTGGTTTGCATATTAACTGTATTATCATATTTATCTAATAACACTTAGGCAAATATCATGATTAAATTGCCTCAAATGACTAAAATTTATTTCAACGACAACAAGAATTCAACAACAAGATGTTTTATGATACTGGGTGTCCCTGAACTTATAGGCCAAAGTTTAAGGGAAGGTACAATACACATAAAGAAGCTTTTTGTATAACAATATGGGATCAGAAATGAAAAGTATTTACAGAAAAAAATCTGCATTATTTACATCATTTGGAACATTTTGCTAAGAATAATTTAATACAATTAGACGCTGAAACATTCGATCATTAACAGTGTTAATATCCTGAAAGAATCTATATAATGATTGGCGTATAATGTAAAGTGTTTCTTTGTTTGTGAGTGGGTGGGTATTGTAATCGGCATCCTAACTTGCCAGTTCTTGTTATCACATCGACTCAACGGCATCGACTTGATAATTCTGCAGTTGTAGTTCGAAATGCCATGTGATTTCAGCACGACGGAGATCCAGTCCATTTCCTCATTTATGTATGTAATTACCATAATGCTACGTTGTGTCCTCGATGGATTAGATGAAGTGGACCAGTCGCTTGGCCAGCACGTTCACTCGATTAATCAAACATGGATATTTTTTATTGGAACACATAAAATCATCTATCTAGAAGACCGCAATTCACTTCAGTGAATTACAGTCTTGTAGATGGATGATTTTATGTGTGTAGTTTAAAGTTTTTTAAGCTTTCAATCGCTGCTTAAACTGTTTGTAGAATACCCGAATATCTTCGAAAGGGTATGCTAACCACATGCTTGACACTACCAAACCAATATCAATGTTTGTGGTGGCTTATTTGAAGACTTGCTGTATTTATATATGTAAAGATTTTTTTCTCTTCCTCAGCATTTCTTTGTCATGGGTTTTCGCGCACATTTCGCTTTAACTAATCTTTTGAACTACCTTACTACAATGTTTGATATCCATCTCGCTTTGTGAATGAACTATGATATATGTAAATGCGAGCTTTACTATATGATAAGTGATGTGAATAGGAAAGAGGATATAGAGGAATTAAAGAAATTCATGGGAAAACTATGCACCATTTTTCATTGACTTTAATGTGAGAAAAAACAGAATTCAGTTATACGATATCTGAGAATAATACAAAGAATAACATGACTGAATTCAATTCTTCGAAAACGGAAAAAAGTTATTCTTGAATTTCTCGCCCTGCTTTCAGTTTTTTGTTCCTTCAAAATACAGATATACACGCATAGAAATCAACTTTAAGCAATTGGTATCTATGGGTCTGGACCACGCATCAAATGAAGCCGGGATTAGCTAATTTAAAGGCCCTAAGCAATAATTTGATAGTTGTAAATTAGACAAAAAATATTGTAAGTAAATGTAAATATAATAATGATAAGAAAAACAGTTGCATCTATACGGAATAGTCAGACTAAAATGATATTTAAAAGTAAGTTAGCACTCACCAACAAGGAATAATTAAAACTGAACTACGGTATGGCAAAATTTATTGGTCAAAAATTTAAATCTCTACAACTCTCTACAGGATGTTGGGTCACCATTATTTCTAGAACATTCTGCCACATGTTGTGACATGACTCGATTTATCTCAAGCAGATTAAAGTTTGGATGTAGTTCTTGTGCAAATTTTGAAGTAGCGCGGGGGGGGGGGATCTTGACAGAACAGCCTATAGCATCTCCCGTAAATTATTTGGGTGACGACAGGTCCGGTTGCTGACAACGACATAATGTATTTGCCTGTGAGGCAAACTCTTGAGATGACAGCAGCATGATTACGAGTGATGTCTTACTGGAATAGAAGACTGGGATGAGCGTTCGCAATAGGAAGGGTCACCGGTCTAAATATTTCACTAACGTACCTTTGTGTTATCAAAATGGCTCCGATGAAGATCAATGTCAACTGGACATTGTACGAAATCATACTCCATACTATGGCATCCTGTTGTCTGGACGTGTGATAACAAATCAGACATTGTGGTCCTGACCGCGTTACTTTCACACATTTATTCAGTTATCAGCCACACGTAGACAAAAGCGAGACTCATCACTAAAGATGATCTGCTGCCATTCCGCAGGGCTCAATGCTGCTCTTTCGTGGCACCAATGCAGTCTGGCGACGTTGTGTGGTGTTGTGACGATTACAAAGATTTTCTCTGTAATGGTCTCTGAGCAAGCAATTTAGAAGCATGCATCTGTCTGCTAATGGTAGTGGTATTTACAGGATGCTGTCCAGAGAGCAATATATATGTATATTGTTCGTATAATGTCCAAAATTGAGGTAGTTGATGTACTTCGCGCTTGCCGGACAATTTTTCAATCTTTCCTACTTGTAGTCCGTGTATTTCTCTCTGAGTCTACTTATCATGAGCTTGTCATAACTTCTTTGGACCCTATTCCGCTAAACAGAGTAAAACTGAAATATGTGTGAGATCTAAATACCTAAATGACGCATAATCCGTCGAAATGACCATCTGCCTTCATGCAGCCCTACGATACGACCCTTCACAAAGACGTCCAACTGCTCCACAGGCTTCCGTTTTCTTTTCAAAAGCATTCTAAGCTTTAAAAGCGATCATTTAAACCTAAACATACTAATTGAAATCAAAATTTAGCCCTTTGGGATAATCTTTCAAATGGTCCATAGTGGCGGAGGTAAGTCACGTGTTTACTGACATCAATGATACAGACACTTTATTCATTTGCATATCTAACAAAGATGAAACAATTTCTTAATTCGCCTTTATATACCTTGTTTCCTTTTGGTTGTAACTTTTATTTTGACGATGAATGTACAGACTTTATAGAATAGGGTTCAATATTACTTCTTTTACACTTGATATAACTCCTTCAAATTAACATAAAAAAAATTTATACAAAAATATAATAAAATTATACAATAAAGTATTTAATTAGAAAATATCAGCTCTTATTCAAAATTTTATACCTTCCCCTCCCCGAAATGCTGAGTTATATTTCATACTTTGTGGAGTTTCATTTAAAAGAAAGCGTTCTTTTACTTTGAAAGATTTATCTCATTTTAATTAGATAAATACTAGCCTTTTACAGGCTCCAAAATCACTATAAATATTTCATTCATCAGAAATATTCTGGTGTTTTTGAATTTATCCTCTCATTAAAATAAAACTGCTAGCAGAGTTTTAAAAACTTCTTCACTCAGCAGATTTTTTTTATGGAAATCATAATTTTTTTTCTATAATAAAAAAATTAAATAATTATTATTTAAGAGCACAGTGTTTCAATCCTTTTCAAAGACACTTATGTGTCCCCCTTCGAATCTTAAAAATAAACTGAATCGGGCGTTTTATGTAGTGAAGATCAAATTAGATTTCGTATTCTTTCGAAAGATGTTTCAAACTAGCGCGAAAAGAGAAAAGAAGGCTTACAAAAAGTTATCATCATTATTTTCTAAAAGCTTTCAGGCGACAATATTTTTTTAACCCTCCAATGAGATGTAATTTTAGCGTTTCCTAATTGTTTGCTTTCGTACATTAGTTTGAAATGTTTTTTGAAAAAACCTACTTCCAGTTTTATTTCTAAAAAAGCCGGGTCTGTTGTTTCAAACAGCTAGTTTTCTAGCAATTGAAAAAATGCTTTAAAATACAAAAAAAAAAAAAAAAAAAAAGACTCATAAAATACGAAAAAAGACTAATAAAAGATATGAAGTTACGTAAAAATAAATTTATTTTTTTTACAGTTTCGATCCTAAATAGTTTTTCCAATAATTCAATATATTAATTAGCAAGTAGAAAAAGATGTTTCAAAACATTGGAGGATTAAGTATTATATTAATATATTTTCATATTAAAACAAAATTATTTTGAATTATAATACTGTTTTTAATAAACTGAGTAAATTCTAGCGCATATATTTTAAAATAGTATAAATTACATCGAACAGTATTAAAAAATATTAAAAACTACGATAGCTTTATTAATTTTGTCCTACACGTTACTTGTTCAGAATTTGTAAAAGACATAACGTAATTCTTACTACAAAGATCACACGTTAAGAGGGAAATGAAGTGTCGGAAAATATCCCATGATTACATAGTTTGAATATATATATATATATATATATATATATATATATATATATACAGTGTACTGATTCCTTATTAAAAACACCCGATAGTGATATTTCAAACATATTTTCTATGAATTTGAATTTTATTGAAGTTGACTCTATTTCGGTCGCATGATATTTTCCGCTATTTTTTGGGGATTTTTTTCTACCTCATAGTGCAGGAGGACGTTTGTTTGACTTTGAATGATGAAGGCAATTCAAATTTCCTATCTTTGGGTCCGAAGAAAACTCGTTCGGACTTTGCAGTGCTTTTGACAACTAGGCCAAAAGGGATTTCCACTCGGATTAGTTATTAAGGCAATTTTAACCTCTGCCGTTATCGTTGAAGAGAAGCGCCACAATGTTGTTTTTTCAATTTAATTTGCGTATTACACAGATATATCTAATTATCGCGCGTAATACAAAATATTTTAGAAATTTTTGCATCAGAGGCTCTCAAGCTGGTAATACTGAGACAAATATTTCCTAATTGTCTTCAGAAAAATACTCTCTATCACTCTAATCTGATTTTATGCAAATTTTTCCCGAAAAAAAGAATGAAATTTTAACAGTATTTCTGGTCTTGAACTTGTATTATTTTTATTTTCTTTAACTCATCAGTCAACCTTTTATATTGGAGCAAATGTTATTTGGTATATACTTTTTAAATATTAAGTTATATACAATACACTATACTATTTAACTCTTCTTTAATACTATACAAAATCAGATTATTAATATAAATTGTTCTTTCTTCTTATTCAATAAGAGACTCAAGTAACAAGGTTGTACCAATTAGTTGAGAAATTTATGTAATAATGAATCTCCATTGGGACATTTAAGGAATAAAATCAAACCCATAATCCTACTCCAAGGAGTATTATACATAATCAAAAAAATATTATGTATCTTACACCAGAATAAAACGTCATAACTATGATTATTATTCCCTTTGATCAACTTCAGAAAATGTCTTCCAGACATATTTTATTATTTATCTACTCGTAAAAAGGAAAAGCAGGACATTGAAGACACTTTTTGTGCTTTACTCACGTCTGCAAAACTATGGCAGCAGAACTCTTCTTTCATCATTTGTAACATTCTTAAGCAAATATATATATAAAAAAAAATCATGTGATCGTTTGGCACAGACGTAATTCCTAAAAGCAGTTGAAATAAACCAGGAAAATATTGAGAAATCTTATAAAGGAAAGGTAAAAAACAGAGAATGAATGAATGAATGAATATAAAGCGAAACTAAAATAAAAGCTTATTTTTTAGTCCATTATATATAATAAATAGAGATAAAATAGTTATATGCGTGAGAGATTATAAAACACTATTATGAGATACAATAATTAATTGATTGTTTTGATAGCATAAAAATGTCGTACTGAAAGCAACTCGACATACCTCGTAATTTTGAACTTGGTCAAGTGACGAGGACTACACTTGAGTTCGAAACTTTCCCAACACTCTACTGAAGGCCTTGGTATCTCGACCAGATTTAACGTGCACCAGATTAACGTGCTGATCTTTAGTGGCACTGGGACTCTAATCCACGACTTGATTGAAACAACGTCGGTCTTCTGTCGCGATTACTGGAACACATTGATAAAAAATTGATTGATTGAGTAAAAAATTAAAGAAAATTAAAAGGATGTTGAAGAAAATCATGAACATATTTTTTATGACTGCTTGATCAGTTTGAATATTACCTTTAGAGTAACCATTAAGATTTGATTCAATAGAAATATGATTGTGTGTTAGATTAATAATTTAATAATAAAACACACGAGTAAACATGTTCAATTGATTGTTTTTATTAACGTCGCACTTTGAAATAACACGAGGATCATTGGTGATGGTCCTCATAAGTTTGAACCTCGGTCACATGAATTGACAACTACCTCTCCAAATTTCCATATCACGTCAACTGGGAGATTTGGAGCCTTGATCAGATTTAGCGTATATCAGCTCCGCTATACGGCGAGTCTTTAGAGGCATCAGGGTTCGAAACCATGACTCGACGAAAACAAAACTGGACGTGAGTTCGCCGCCATAGCCATTAGGCTACTGTGGCCACACGATGCAGTAAGAGCACTGAGTTAAATATAATAACAAAATAAGTATGTATACAAGAGTTTCTAATAACTTTTCACAATATAATATAAATTAACACATGATAAACAAGGATTAGTAGGATGTAATTCGTATATCAAATATATTTAAATTATGGAGTTAATAATAGAATCAATTGATTTATTAGTTTTATTAACGTCGCACTGGAAGCAACACGAGGGCTATTGGCGACGGACTTTGTCTTTTTGAACCTCAATCAAGTGACGAGAACGACACTATGGCCGGCACCTCCCTCTCCTTATTTCCGCACCTCGCCTTGGGAGGACTTTGAGCCTCGACAGATTTAACGTGCATCAGCCCCGGCTACACGGAGGGTATTTAGTGGCACCACAGGCTGGGACCCACTGCTAGACGAAAACTGCTGGTCGCGAGTCCACGACTATGACAACTAGGCTACCGCGGACTCGTAATTAATGGAAACCAATGCCGAATTTGATTTCGGGTCTCAAACTGAATTTGTTTTAGTAATAAATTAACCTAGTCTTATAAATAAACTAATCCTCCTCAACACAAATAAAAGATGTATCTTCCATATATTGAACAATTTTAAGTGATTCGAAATGATGAATCTTATTGTGAAGCTTTTCCATTTCGTTCCTTTTTGAGTTCTATTCTGTTAACTAATATTAGTAAACTGTATGTCTCTTTATATATAGATTTAGGCGACTTCGAATAATTCATTACCAGAAAACTATTCTAGAGTTCTTGATCTCGTAAAGAGCTTTAGTAGGTAAAGTTCTGTCAAAGGAGATAACGGCTGGATAAACATGAATGGTGAATCTACAATGTGTGTTCTGGATTTGAGAATTGACAGTTGTGCAAATTACTATTACCTAACTATTGTATTAGTATCTAGTTATTCTAACAAGCGTGTTTTAAAACTCTGAACCTGAGAGAATTAATGTTTAGTTAGTAATGTAAACTTTTTATACTAGAAATAACGTCTGAATAGTTTTTGCTCAGAAATACTAGAATACATAATTTACATAGACGCAAAAACCGAGTAAGGGGCATTGTCCTTTACAAACTTTCTACAAACGTATTACTAGAATACTAGCGTGTACAAGTATTTCATGTAATTGTTTTATGTGGAGCTTGAATGACCTCTTACAAAAACATTTGTATTTTAACAACAATGATAAATATGTTCGGGTGCATTTCATATTTTACAGGATAAATATATTTTAATTACATGTCAATTAAATTAAAATGCGAAAGAATAATTAAATTTATCATATGTCTTATGCTACCTAAAAACGCATTTCTACAAATCAGTAAAAACTCTTGAATGATTTGTTGGCTGGTTATATGGAATTTCAGTAGATGCGGTAGCCTAGTGGCCACATCGTTTCGAACTCACGGCCGGCGTTGTTTCGTCGATTTATGGGTTCGAGCCCTGATGCCATTTAAGGTATATCATGTTGCGGGGCTGATATACGTTAAACCTGTATAGACTCCAAGTCTTCACACTGATTTGGGGAGGAAGTTTGGGAAGGGAGGAACCAGCTCAGGTGATGTCCTCGTCATTTGACCGAGGTTCAATTTGACGAGGTCCGTCGCTAATAGCCCTTATGTTGCACCTAAGAGCGATATTAGTAAATGAATAATCAATAAGTGTATGGAATTTCTGGCTCTAAATTGTTATATGGTATATATTGTGCCAAACACAAGCTTTTTATAAATGCATTTGCTAAGTTAAATATATTTGATTAAAAATATCCTAGTATAATTAAGGAGCTATACTTTCTAAATGTGACATCCCATGATATTTTACAGCAGACAGCATAAGATAGAAAAGTAAATTAACGCTCTTTTCAACAAACTGTTACACTTTTTTATGGTGCAGATGCACAGTTGTCACAGATTAGACTAAACGAAAACTTTCAGCATAACTCTTGCTTCGGCTATTATTAAGCTGAAACAAGAGTTATGCTAAAAATGTTCGGTTACTAACAAGACAGTTGCTGAAGTGAGAGTTATTGTGAAACTGATCGGTTCCAATAGTTTCCTACAAATCGTATAAGATAGGATTACATAATATGTTTTAACCTTCTTTTCTACTAAAGTTATAATTCTAAAATAAACTATTATATAATTTTGGAGTTATTTAAAGAATATGATAATTGTTATGTTGTAAGCACATATTTAATATTTCCAGCTAAGTAAAATTTTGTCTTTTTTATTATTTACACAAAAGGCTGAAGAAAAATAAATTTTCTTTTATCTGTGTTTTAATAATGAAAGGGCATATCCCGACATGGTGCAAATTTTCGACAGCTCAGATGTATAATTTCTTTGCGTTTATTTGGCACATTGAAAATAACAAAAAAACCCTCTGTTTTCGAAACGGCAACTATATCTTTTTTAGTACTAAAATCATGAAACATAAAATCTTCTCGAAAACTCAAAAGTAATTCTTTTTTTTCTTCGGCAAAAAGCAAGAGACGACTATTTTTAATGACTTTCTTTTCTTCTCTTTTTAAGTATGAGTAACTAAATTTCTCTATATAAACACACATATATACTCACCTGGCTCAAAATGTATAATAAATAAATTAAATATCCCACCAAAAAATGTAATTATCCGTTAAATCCTCTGAAAACTCGAGAGATTAAATTAGGGAGAGTAATGTACCTTTTTTCCCCTTTAACTTTAGAAATGGCAAAATCACAAGTTAAAAAACTTTATCTGTTTTGTTAGATACGGCTACGTGGCTAAATTAAAAGGTAAGTATTATTCTAAAATAAACCAAGCGGTCAAAATTAAACGCTTAAGGGCTTATAAGTTTTTAAAATTCTTCTTCAACAATGCTTGTCAAGCATTTTTAAATCTTATTATTGTTTTCTTAAAACCTTCATTCGTGTTTTTTGAAGGAACAGTAAAAAATAATCTTATTTTTAAGACTGAAACAATTAGAGTAAATTTTAACTGTAATTAATTTTATAGTATGAGATATAAATTTTAATTATTGTGCAAAATATTTCTCTCCCTTGAGATTGACTGCCACAGTACGTTTTAGAGATTACTTTTATCCTTTCTAAACCAATTTTCTGCTTGTCAGCAACAAATGCTTCAGAGAGAGAGAGAAATTGAGAAAATAATAATCATAAAAAATCTTATGAGTAGTTTTAATTAGTCTTACTTTATATTGGAATATTATTATTTGAAATTAAAGAAAAAGGGTGAGATGAACAAGATTCTTCTTTGTCGTTAACAGCTTAGAGAAAGTTTTTAGGGTACAGATTTTGTATGCAAATTCACCAATCAACTAACTAGTTTGAATTAAACGAAATTTCTCCCGATTGTTAATGGAGATAGAATTATTTAAATTTTTACATAAGGGAGAAAGACTTCACCTTCCTTACCTTTTCTTCAATTACGATTAATTTTTTTTTTGGGGGGGGGGAATTCTTCAAGTAGTTTTTTTTTTCATTATCAAAAAAAAAGGTTTATTTATCAGTCATCTGGTAATTTATTTGTGCTGAAGAACGTAATATCATTCACTGTGTGGGTTTTTCCGTTTAAACTGCTTTTATTTTCCTAAAAATGAAATGTTTTGTATTTAAAATGCTCCTTGTGATTCAAATTTTGATTAAAAGTTTTTAAAAATTTAATTTTTAAGAATTTATAATAAAATTAAATAAACATGAACTTTTGATTATTTTGATAGTCAAAATTTTTCTCTTCTAAAAATTATTCATAGTATTAAAAAAAAAAGGTAATGCAAAGCTAAAGACATTTATTTCTTCTCTATTAAAAGTAACTCAGTTCAAATTCTATTTATCAAGTATTTTATTTTGTGTTTAAATAAAAGATGAATATTTTTTTAAGAATTTATTTTGATTTTCGTATCATGGAACAATTTAAATACATTTAAAAAACAGAAAAAAATTTAACTAATAAACAAGTGTTTAATATTATTCATATTTAATATATTATATAGAAATAATTGATGAATTCTAAAATTAGTTTTTTAGCATTAAGCCCCAGGTTTTCTAAATTAAAATTACCAAATATAATGGATGAATCATTTTTATAGATTTCATTATATGAACGTAAACTGTGATATTCATTTCAAAGAAACCATCGAACATATTGAGTATGAATATCAGATATGGAATATTATAAAAAGAAAATAAAATCTATATGATTATAAAAGTAAAAATCATAGAATTGTTTGAAATAATAATAGTTACGGATAAAAGTTCCTAGTTACACTGAAAAATGAGTTGCACAAAGCATTACTAGAAATTCATATCTATACCTGATATAAAGCAGACGCATTTAATCATATCTTAAATTGGTAATAAATGATTATTCGAAATAAATCAATTAACGATGATTGGATATCTTCATATGTCTTGAAATGGGTTTTAACTTGATATTGAAAATAACATAAATCATTTCTGAATTAATTGATTTCACTGTAAATTTATTATACTTACACTTTCTAACATTTCCTCCTTATATCTACATTTCTCTCTTTCTTTCTCTCTAAAAATATAGCGAGGAGATAACGTTTAGTCTTAGTTATTACTAAAATAATCGAGATATAAATTATTCATTATTCTTAAGAATTCTCTACATTTTCACCATCCAGAGTTATATATTTCTACCAGCGTTTCTTGACCTTTCGTGACCCATCATTATAAAACTCCTCAAACTGAACTCTATCTTCTTCATAGTGTGGGCTACTTCAATTTACGGATTCCTGAAACAAAAGAAATCAACGTTAATAGCTGCAATTTACATCGTAATGTAAATTAATATACAGAAAATTAAAATTTTGTATATATATATATATATATATATATATATATATATATATATATATATATAATGATTTAACTTTAATTTAATAGTTTCACTGAATAATAATTTAATTTTCTATTTTTTTCCCATTCTCTAATTCAAAAGTAAAGAGTTCATTTCTATTTCCTGATCCAATTCCAAATTATCCTTTTATTTTTGAATCACGCACTCATGAAATGTGTTTAATCCGATTTTCCATGGTCGTAAATCTGTCAGAAACAATCCCTACTGGACTTTCAGTCCCTTTCTAAAGTCCTTAGGAATCCCTACATCTAGAACTTGGAAAATCATATGACTCACAAAATGTCCCTGGAAAATTGCTACTATAAAACTCAATACATGGCAAAAAAAAAAAAAAAAAAAAAAAAACCTTGTTTCTCTCTCCTGATATCCGTATTGTGTCTCAGGGTCGACATAGCACTGTATCATTAATACTGTTATATCCTCTCTCTCAACGAACGTCAATAAACAGACTATACTGTGTAAATTCGTAATCTTTATTATTATTACCACCATAGAAAGGAAAAATCTCTACACGCACACGCATGCACACACACACACATATATAGGACTTGCAGCTTTGACAGGCTTAGTGTGCACCAGCCCCTCTACACAATGTGTTTTAGTTGAAACAGGAGAATAAGAGGACACACAACAATTAACCCCTGACTCGACGAAACACAGGACATCCATGAACTGAATACCAAGACCACTCTACTACCGCGGTCGCCGAAATTGCCTTTGAAGACTCTTTAAGTCATTTCATTAAATTCTGTGAATAAAACTTGAATTAAAATTTAATGCTTGGTATTATTTCCTTTGAATAATGTTACAGTGAGAATGTATGCAAATTTTTTTAATGGGCGGAGGCTCTCACCCAGAAATCGCAACTAACAACGGCAAGAGTAAAAGCGCCTAATAAACTAACCAGGAAGGGAATTCCTTTTTGGCTCAGGAGTGAAAGGTACAACAAAACACGCTCTGGACAAATTGTCTACAAACTTGAGATATCCCGTTCAAAATCTTCCCCGTCACCAAATCAACTGACTTACGCACTGCATGCTGGAATGGGGTGTCAACAGCAAAACGCCAAAAATTTAATTACTTTAGAAATTCTTTAATTTGGATCTCTTTCTCTTGAATATCAGGATAGGTTTGCGCGAAGAGTTTTATTTATGTATTTATATTTAAATATTTGAGAAGGGATCTGCATTATTCAATAATAACATTTCACATTAACATTTTATGCTCTAATTTTAAAAAAATGCTTTTTCCGAAATATTTTAACAGCTGTGAATGTAGGAAAGGAAAGTGCGGTCAAGAGCTGAACTTAACAAATATTCTGCACAAAGTTAACGAAATCTTCAATACATTTCTTATCACCAGTGACACATGGCATACGGTGCAACATTGTATTAACGAAAAATACCTTCAAGCAATTTTAAGTGAACTTCTGTTAAGTGTTCATAAAGAAGCCATCTTTATCTTCTGCAAATATAATTCAATCTCTATTTGTTTAACATAACATTTATTTGTTTATTTTTATTTAAAGTTTATTTGTTATTATAAATATATTTGTTTTATATAATTTTTTTTTCACTCTGGTTAACTAGTATATTCGATATCCCGAACCGTCTATAGGTGACGATTAATCCGCTTTAACGAGGTTTACTGCAGTATATTAGATATAAATATTCATGCTTCTCGTGATATATAATGAGTTAATAAAAGCATTATATATTCTCGAACATCTCTAAGTGGATATATTTAGAACTGGATAATTAACACCCTTTTGGTTTATGTACTCATCCAGTTATAGAAGCTGCGCGATTTCAATTTAATCATCATGTACTCAGCTTTTTTAATATCGTTTGTATTTATTTACTTTTTAACGGAAAATTATATGCTAGTAGCTAAATATTTTATCTGTCCGTTGTAAATATGGACCTATAAGGAAATAAATAGATAGATGAACGAGAACACAGTATTTATACTTATAGAGAATTATTTATAGAGTTTGGTGATTTGGGATGACATATAAGTATATAGTTAAGAGGTTTTCCCGTTTAAATGTTAAAACTTTATCCGAATTTTTTTCTTCGATAAAATATATGAGAATTCGAGGGATTAATATAAGTTTTTAACGTATCCAATATCGAATTACTGAGGGAATGAACTCGGGAAATTAAGTTATACTTCCGTTCCTCATGAAACTAAAAATGGATGTAGAAAGACGAGTCATTCCCCCCC
>BMAW01039738.1:1439274-1463819 GCA_019974015.1 Nephila pilipes
ATATATATATATATATATATATATATATATATACACACATACATGTACATACTATAGGCACACAAGTATGTATTCTTCCATTTTAATTTATCTTTGTCATCTTTAAGTGTTTATTAATAAAATTATATTAGGGCAATTTGCTTTAATGCAAGTTGTGATAAATTTCGAATAATTATTATTTTTTAATATGTCACAACTTTCAAAATTATTTCTAACAATTTAATTCATAATAATATTTCTAAAAATAAAAATAGAAAAAAAAACAACCACTCCAGAAAGGTACTTTATTAATATGAAATTTAAAACTGACTCTCTTATCATTAATATTCCTAATAATTTTATTATCTATAATTTTCAATTGTAAATCTAAATATTCTTTTTCATATTTACTACAAAAAATTTGAATTAGATTTAAACATGTAGGATAAAAATATAAGTTATTTTTATCTTCAGTAAGCTTATTATGATTCAAACCGAGTAGATCATGAATATATTTATGTACAATGAAATATTTCTATCAATATATTTATGTTCATAATACTATAAGTCTGTATCCGCCAAACTCTTAATCGTAGGTCCATCTTTAGGAATACCTCTTTAGTTTGGTAGTTTGCTTAAATTTTTTACTTTTGTAATTAATATAATTTGGTCTAAGCCTAATATTAGCAATAGATTCATATTTATCATAAGAAAGGAATTCATTAATACTATAATCCTTATGCATAATGAATAGTACCTTAACTAGAGCATTTTGTCAATCGAATTAAAGATATCTATGAATAGCAAATAAATTTTTGTCTATTATTTTCTTAATAATATCTAAATATTTTACTGATAGTTTCTTTTTAAAAATTTATTAATAAAATATTAATATTAATTTTTTAAAACTGTAATATCTATCATAATTTTTGTAATAATTTATCTGTTTTTGGAATGTAAGTATTATAACCATCAGTGACTGTTCAATATTTAATTCAACTTTATGAAGTCATATATATATATATATATATATATATATATATATATATATATATATATGTAATCATTTAACTTAATTCACCTTAATTTCTCCCTTAAATAATTTAATTTACTAAATTTGCCCATTCTCTCCTTTAAACGATAATGTTCATTCATATTTCCTGATACAATTCCTATTCTTTTTAGTTAATTCAATCAAGCGTTCCAATAAATTGCTGACAATGCTCTCTTCCCATCGGAACAGACCTGTAGGGATGATCCCTACCAGACTTTAGGTCTATACTTATCTTCCCTGGAAGTCCCACCATTCAGACAGTTTGGACTCAATTGAATTTTCCCTCATATAAATAGTAAAACACAGCGAAAAACGCGCTCTTCTCTTCTTATTATTGCACTTCTTACATTCTCTCCGCTTCTAACTGCTGTTCTCTTACCCTCTGATGATCATCTGAGATTTATATGGTAACTTCACTTCGGCCTTTGGTGGCCGAAGTCCGACTAAAGTCTGCTACAATATGGAATTAAAAGTATTTCGGCCATGTATGGACTGATTCATTAATATTGATCAAATTACGTTACATTTAGTCGACAGGATTCGTTTACATATATATATATATATATATATATTATTGTTTATGATCGCTGCCATTTTGTAAAAATACTACTCTAAGTCATTGGTTGAAGCTGCAAGCATGTGTTTTTATAACTCATTTTATGTTTTTATGATTTTAGAAGAATAATTTTATGTGTAATTATTATGGATTATTTTCAGTTTGCTAAAATTGATATTTGATTATGTTTGTTTATTTTTTCTCTCTCTTCTTTTCTAATTAAATTTTAGGGTTTATGTCTGAAGTCTTGGAAATTTTGAAGTTTTGGAATTAGTTTTTTGTTTTTACCAAATTGCTATAAAGTAATTTGGTGAGAGGGAAATGTGGAGCCAAAAACACTAGGTTTTACCATGAATTTCTGTCCTAAAGAAGAAACAGCATTTATAATTATTTTGTCTCCTTTTTTGACTTTACTGTTTTATTTTTTTAATTTCTGTTTTTCAATTTTTAGTAATGTACATGTTTTTCAGACCCCTGTGATATTTGTACATAATTTGAATTACTAGTTTTTTGTTATATACATATTAAATATAGTTAAGTTTTTATAACTGCTACAGTTAGTTTTTAATTAAATCAAAAAGGTAGAAAAAAGACGGTTTACTTTAAAGCAATTCATCATTAACAATAATTTTAAGACAGTTTCAATAATAATAATAAAAAAAAACAATAAAGGTCGACTCAAATCTACTTTTCTGATTTGATTTCTCAAATTTAAAGTAAAAAAATCCATTGTTTCTCTACCATAAGAGTAAAAAAGAGAGTTAAGTACCTTCTTATGAAACGATTTATATGATCCTTCGCGTAATATCACTCAGTGCCCAGTCACACAAGCGATTTTATCTTTAAACACAATAGCTTAATTTGACACGGCAGGCTAAAAATAAAAGGAAACTTTCTACGAATAAGAATTAAGTATATATTCAGGAAATACGTAGCTTCAACTAAAAATTTGTTGTGTGTAAGAGGGTTTATTGTAAAATTTTAATTATTACTAATAACTGAAAGAGAGATCTATATAAAATTTATTTTGCTTGTTAACCTTTATGTTGGAGGCTTGAATTTTGGAATGAGAGTATGTAAATTATGTATGTTAGGTAGAAGAATATAAAAAATAAAATTTAAGAACTTAAAAGAAATATAGTTGTGGGGTTCCAAAAAAAAAACAGTTTGTAAATTCTTTACCATACTTTTTATAATAGATAAAACTCTTGGTTTAGCTCGGAAAAGGGTTTTTATAATTGTGTGAACACTTAACACATTGATCAATAACTCCCGAAACTAACCCAGAGATGGCGCTCGTAGTAAACCAGTAACCAGGTCTTTCTAGAGTACTAACCTTTGCTTGAAACGTGTCAAAATTTTAAGTCGATCGGACCAGGAAAAAGGTTTTTTGAAGTGAAGTGAAAAAGGTTTTTTCCAAGTGTGTGCCGCGATTGCTTTCGATGGAACAAAAACAGCAACGAGTCGATGATTCAGAAAGCTGTTTATCGCCATTTACTCGCAACAAAAAAGATTTCTTGCGGGAAAAAAAAAAAAAAAAATGGGGGGGGGGAAGATTTGGAAAAGCGTTGGAACGATTGTATCACCCTAAAAGGTGATTAACAAAAGGTGTTATGTTGATGAATAAAAAAAAATTTTGCAAAAAAAATGTTGTTTTCAATGTTAGACTCGGGAGTTATTGATCGATGTGTTACATTGCGCATACATATCACACAATTCAGTGTGGTGTGACATTCCACTAAGCATTTCCCTCTTAAAGACACATCGCATTTCTCACATTAAAAAGAGGTGTTCTTTTGTTACTGAGCATAATATGTTTGTTTTGACAGCTTTATTATAATATGATTCATTCCTTCATTGAGTGAATCAATGCTGCTTTTTTTCAGAAGGTCTTATTTTTCGTCCTGGATTCTCAGGATGGTCATGAATCTCCTGATAATGCCATTCCACTCTTTGACTAAACTTCAAAAGGTCTATTTGTTACCTTTCATGCTTGTTATGCAATTACCTATCATTTTGTAAAACCATTTCGAAACAGAAGAGTGCTCGAATACTATTTTTGCTACGTATTGAGGCACGATACTTATCAATGATTTCATCATCTTCGTCCACACCTCCCATAAACTGATTATATATTTTAATGAGGAATGGCTGCTGAACTTGGGATCTTCTTTTTTACCTTCAGAGAATATTGGTAGACAAGACACACAGGATTGACACCGTCTCCAGATGACGCAACAGTGACAACAATATTATCATGCCATCTGCAAATAATTTTGTCATTGTCATCAATCAAATAATAAGGTATTCCTCTTTCTTTCTTGTTGAGGTCCTTCATATGATTCCAAATGAGATTTATCAATACGATCTGTTCTTATTGTTTTTGTTGCTTGGTGAATTAATGAACTGAACTTGCTGATCAATGCGATATTAGTGAAAAAGTTATCAAATACAAAATGATATTTCCAGAGTATGCTTCTGTAAGTGTTCAGTAAATTGGAGGACAGCTGATACACCAAGACTTTAATTCCTCATATTTCGTGTTCTGGGTTTACTCAAGTATGGCTGAAACAAACATACATGGCCTAAAAATGTTGCATCCAACCAAAATTTCTACTTAAACGGAATAGGTTTCCCCCTAATATATTGTTTGTATCCGTAACAACCGAAATAGGTAACCATAGACTTACTAAGTTTGTTTATGAGTGGTCGCAGCTTGGCATATTTGTCCATTCAATTCAAATTTTCACGGTAATCAACATGGAGATGAGGAAATATAGTTTCTAAGTCTTATGGCACCAGTAACAAATACATAATGCACATCTGGGGAATGAGACATAGTCGTCTCATTCGTCTGGGAAATGAGACATAGCTTCTCAGAAATATAATTCCCAGAAAACACTTGAATTCGGAATTATTCCAGCCGAGATTTATGCCCTGACTTAAAGCATATAGATTAGAGTAAAATATAATGAATTCAATGACTTTTTCATTAAGGAAACTTTTAAAAATTTCTGTAGGAGCTTTCACTATTGTTAAGAAATTCTTCTCTGCATTTAGATTAGCTTTTTTCCCATTTACGTGTTTTTGAAGTTGTTTCCCTTTTTATGGAGGAGATTGCCATCTTTGGTGCACAGTAGAGGTATATAGGTGCAATTTAATCCTCAGGATAATCATCTTCAGGTATGAATAAGGGTTCATCTGGATCAGAATCAGCATGAGAACCATCACGGATAAGATAAACAAGTGCACGTAGCAAAGAGCCTGTTTTATTATTTATTGTTCCCATTCTTTGCCTACAAAGCAGTCAACAGAAACGGGTGATGTAGCATTTTCAAGTGGTTGTATGATTACGACACATGCCTCAAAGTTTTCATCTGTCTCTAAGAGGTTAGTTATTTTATATAAATTTAGAGTGATAAGCATGCTGAGACTTATAAAATAATAATAATAAATAAACGAGGGAAAATATTAATCCTATTGGTAATGGTTTTGTCTAGTATTTCAAAAAAGGAACACAAAAAGTTTCAAGCCAATACCTTAAATAAGAATAATAACTTCTATATTTTTTTGATGCACACAACACAATAACATGACTTCCTGAGAAATAACAGGAAAAAATCCCATGCGTACAATGTAATACTATAAAGTTATATTTAACAGATTTCGAATGATTTCAAAAATTTGCTCGAAAATCCAGGTAACTTTTTCACAACAATTCTACCCTTGACGTTTCGGCGGCAATAGCTAATTATGTATGCTAAGCGATAGCAAAACTCTTGCAATGCAAAACAGAAGTGACAAATCAAAATACATTAGCGACTTTGAGAAATAAAATACAAATAATTCCCACATAACTACCGTTCCATTAATAGGGTACTAGGCATAAATGGGTTAATAATTTTTATATACATAATGTTGTAAATTATAGCTGCTAATGTTGATTTGTTTGGTTTCAGGAACCCGTAGACTGAAGTAACCCGCAGTATAGAGAAGATAAGAGTTCTATCTGCTGAAGTCATGGCTTGTGAGCGACGTGATTCTCTACGTTTAAATAAAGATGCAAATGAATAATCAAATTTTCGAAAATGTTGAATCCAAGTCAGAATAAAGGTGTATTGGTGAACAATCTCATATTTTTGAACAATGTTCAAATGACGAGGAAGTCATCTGAACTGGCAACAGCTTCAATTTTTCACACATTGTTCTAGATGAACTTTGTGGCCAAGGTAGCTTAGTGGTCATGGTCACGGACTCGCAACCGGTGGTTTTCGTCGAGTCGTAGGCTCGAGCCTTGATGCCACTACAGACCCTTAGTGCAGCCGGGGCTGATGCACGTTAAATTTGTCGAGGCTCAAAGTCCTCCCGTTGGCGAGGTGCGGATATAAGGAGAGGAAGGTGCTGGTTAAAGTGTCATTCTCGTTACTTGACTGAGATTCAAAATTACGAGGTCTGTCCCCAATAGCCCTCGTGCTTCTAGTGCGACGTTAATTAAACGAATCAATCATTTAAGACGAGCCTTAATTTTGAAACCTGATTCTAATAATGACTCATTCGTTGCTTTACATTTAATTGAACTAAATATTGTAGAGTAGTGAAAAAGTTAGAAAAGAGAGAGATTCAGTCTCGCGTGGCATGATCATTTTTAATGAATATGTTTTATAATCACAGTAACGATCAACAATAGCTCTTGTAAAACTTCTGGTAAAAAATTATTACAAATCAATTATATAAAATGTTATTGTACGTTTGCTAAAAATATTTTTAAAAAAAATCACCGCGCCCTTTGATAATTTTTGTAATTCTCTTCTCCTGAGGAGAAAACTGCAAAGTGTTAAAATTAATCAAAAGGAATTTATTTACAATGGAAGTGATTTAATTAAATAACTTAGTTAACTTTTCTCGTGTGCTTGATTTCTTTTTTTAAAATAAGCCTCAATTTCATATTTTGTAAGTCTCTGCATGCAAGTGTCTAAGATATGGATTTAAAGAATGGGTCAATTAATTGTAAATGAATATGTCAAACTTATGGATATAAAAAAATTCTACTCAACTTATTTTCGAAACTTTTTACATCGATTTCAAAACCATGAAAAATTGAAAAACTAATTATTATTATGAAAGAAAAGGAATCAGTAAATACAATATTATGAAAAAAAAAAATGAATTATAGCATACCAAAATTTTGCACATTTGGAATCTATCTCTATTACGCCCATTAGTTTAGGAAATACTTATTCTGAAATTACGATGGAGCATCGCAAAGTCTTAAGGGGCCGTATAAAAGTATATAAATCTGAATTACTGGTCCACACATCAAGCGGTGCTACGAAACGATAAAATTGTTATGTATCGTTTGAGAGGAAGTATCTATTTCATGGTCCACTAACAGTTTTTTCGAATATCTCTAGAACTGATAATGAATTTGAAATTTGGAACATGGCGTATGCGAATTCTTTTCTATCTAATTCTTGAAAAAATAACCGGATTCCATGATGGAAAAACTCTTTTTTACTGGTTCATTAAGTAAGTTAACCAATTAATCCATTTGGATCATAATTTAATTCTCCTTAAGACCATGCCATATGTCTAGATACGCTGAAAATCGTGAAAGTTATTAATGTTGACCTTTTTTATTGACGACTGTACATATAATAATTACAAATCACAGGAGATTATGTATTTAGAAATGGATCAGCATATAAGCAGACAAAAGTAAAAATAAAATTCCCTTAATTCACATATTTGTTTCGAGCCTGTAATTAAAAGGCTTAAAGATACATTTCGTGAATTTTCTTAGCATACTAAAAATACAATACATTAGGTAATGGAATAAATAAAACGCTAAATAAGAACTAGATTACGTTTATTACAATAATTATATTTAATAAGTAAATAGTAAATATTTTTTATGTTGCATCAATACGTATTTTTATGTTATTAAATATTGTATTGTTATATTATTTAGATTATAATGTAGAATTAATGTTTAACGTCTAGTCACAAGAGGGATTTTTGTAAAGATACAATGGAAAAGAAAAGAAGATTTATATGCTAAATGAGTTATTAGATGATTTAATAAATGTTTAGTGAGAGTTATATTTAAGCAATGTATCTCAAGTTAAACATTTATATTCTATATATGTTGAATAATTGTAATCAACAAAAAGCTGAATTTTGTAATGAATCAACTTATAGAGACAATAAGACACTTTTAATCACATGTTTCGCAGATTTATACCAAGTGCGTGATAAAAATAATTAAATGTTGCATAGTGTACTTTTAGACGAGAAATAATATATATTATGTGTTTGTACAAATAAAATTTGTTGAATGTTTGAAAAATGCTATGAAAAGCATAGCATTTTATTTATTCTGGTTAATTTTTAATGGACTAAATATTATTATTTGACGCAATATTTTACATTATTAAGTATTGATACTGTATCATATATATATATATATATATATATATATATACAGTATTTTTGTAATATTACCTTTTTGCACAATGAATTTTATTTTATTTAAATTCGTCAAATTTGCTTATTTACGCCAGACACTTTCTCTCAAGACGCAATGGTTTCGAATTAGAGAAAAAGATTACGATTAAAAGATGTTAAATCCTATTTCAGATGTGTGGTTTAAATTGAAAATTTGCATGAAATAGTTATGCAAAAATTGTACATGTAAATATTATAAGATTTGTAAGAAAAATTGGATTCCGTGATTGCCCAATCTATCTGAAAAACAGTATAAACCCACGCAATTCACATATTTATTCCAAATCAACGATCAAAATACAAGAGATACATAGTATCTATTGAATCACGAATAAAAATGTAGCACTAAGTATTGTTGTTATTTAAAGTTTTACACATTATCTTAGGGTGTTTGAAGCGAGGAAGCATTTTATAATTCATAAGGAATGAATGAGAGAGTGAGAGAGATCTGTACAATTTTTTCTTTCATTTTGCGCGGAAATGACGGATGTAATATTTCTAGTGTTTTATTCATTTCGCAGTAGAAGTTCTTACCCAGTCTGTTTTGAATAAGACTCAGAGTTCTCTAATTCATTCGGTAGAGGGATCAAAATATTTTAATGACATTGCACTTCATGTATGTTTCTAGCTTTTATATATATATATATATATATACTAGCTGATACCCGCCCGCTTCGCTGGACAGACGATAATATAATATTTCGGAACCCATACGTAAGATATGAAGAACATTTTCAATTTTTAAAACGTTAATGATAATCTAAATTTAAAATTTTAAGAAATTGATTGTCCGTAATAACGGTTATCCTCGACTTTCAAAAATATGAGAAAAATAAAAAAAAATTAGTAAAAAGTCACCCCAAATATATATAATACGGATAAAATTCATTCCACCGTATACTTGTTACTCCTAGTATTACCAAAGATGCAACCTTTTGCCAGAAGATTCGTCATGTGCCTAACTTTCGAATGAAATACCCTCGCAATGGCATCGTGTCTATCATAAGATTTTTGTCCTTGCCTCAAGACATCTTTGATTTCTGACCATTTAGAATTGCAAGTGACAGCCATCCTTAAAAAAAGTCGTGCAAGTCGGGACGTCCAAAATGTCTTACGTATGTCATAGCTTCTTGAGTTCGTTCATGCATGTAGTGAGGTCCTCCAGTAAACGAAGATTGTCTTGCTTGTGTGCTATTCCGTAAAAAGTCGCCATTTTAGTATTTTTCAAAATCCTAAGTTTTGGAGCTAAACTACACTTTCAACAACCGTGGGATTCCAAACTCATTTATTTCTATCGCTAAATATGTACGTTTCCTATTTTCGACATGTACGAAATATCACATAAAGAGCCCCTTCGCCAAAATCTTGCCAATCCTACATCAACGCTTTATTATTAAATTATTTGGTATTTTTCCATTTCACACACACAAAACCTCACCAAGTAAATTTAATTGGTGACAATACACAGTATACGTATAAAAAAATATATTCCGTTTGGCGTCGGTCATATCATTTTTGGCGATAAAGTCGCCAAAAGTTACATAACCGACGTATAAGAGTAGATTAACGGATGAAAATTACATTTTAGGTAAGATTTTCGTAAAATCCGTTCTTAGTGAGCATCTACATCGCGAAATGAGTAACTATGCTAAATTTCAAGTCAATCGGTTGTATAGTCTTTGAGATCTCGTGATGAGTCAGTCAGTGGTATTTCGCTTTTATATATATGTGTGTGTGTGTGTGTGTGTAAACCTTATATATTGAAAAAGGAAGTGCAAATTAAACATGTATGTATGCGAAGAATAAATTTCTTAACAATTTTATTTATAAAGTTAAATTAATATTTAAAATGTAAAATTAGTAATTAAAAAATATTCAGTTATTACGTTGGTCTTAAAAATGTAAACATTACTAAAACTAACAAAGAAATCAAGAAAAATAATGCAATTAATTCAAAAAGGGAGGTAAATGTATTTAAAATGCAATTTTTGGAAAAAGAAAAAAAAAATCCGTGATTACTCTTAGTTTAAGCGATCCAATCTTCCCAATCAGTAAATTGCTTTATAAGAATGGGTAACAATCATTAAAATTCAAAATTCGTAGAAGAAACTTCCAGCATGGTAATAAATAACAGAAATTAAAAAAAGAATGTAAACTAAAGCAAGCAAAAATCTATTTTAACTAACTTAAGATAATTCACATTAAAATTCAAATTTACACTTTCTAAGATCACATAAGAAACTTAAATTGAATTATTAAAATCTTGACCGTCATAATTCCCTTGTTTTCTTCGAAATTTGCTCACTTCAAAATGGAGTTATTTACATATATTTTAGTCACTTGTTCTACTTGACTGATTGATTTGATTTTATGAAATATAGAGCAAAAAAGAATATTATTATACTAATAAAACCATAATTAACATTTACTTAAATTTTAAAATATTTTTAAGAAACAGGCTTTTTTTATAATTAAATTTAATCCTATCAAATAATCAAATTAACTGAACAATTTTCAGAACCATAACTAGTTTAACTAACTGATGGCCAAAAATTGAAGGAAATTTCCAATCAATATGACTTAAAATCTTTTCAATAATTAATTATTTATGTAAAAAATACACATTTATTTTAATTTATGTTTATCAATTTTTAATGTGCTTTTAAAAATTAATAGGATAATTTGCTTTGATGCAGCTAGTGAAAATCTTTCATATTTTTTTTTAAAAAAAAGAATTTGATATTGAATTTGGTATGAATAACCAGCAGGGCTAGACTTAGTTCATGATATTATATGTACACTCTGTGAAAATCCAAAACCATTAATGGATTGTGGAAAGTAATACATTTATTATTATTCATATAACTTGATACATTGCTTCCTAGAAGAAAGGGAATGTACACATAAGTTTGATATGTTTCTTGTTCTTATAACAGAAATACGAAAGCGACTCAAAAAGTATCAGTGTTAAGAATGGGTAATAAGAATGGGGTAATTTCGTTGTCCACCGATCGTTTTCCTTTTTCTAAGAGGTCTTCGCATCTCACAAAATCGTAGCCATAACTTTTCCGGCTGATGAGACCATATTCGTATTCTTTGAGGCAGTCTCAATGTTGTTTTATTTCCGGTGAATAATAAGGAAGCCAGATCTAATTGATGATGACAACTCGTCGCAAAAGGATAACCACTGCTAAAGGGGTAAAAGATGAAATCTTGCCTATTAATCAGTGACAATTTTTGGCACCGTTGAATAGATGTCAACACATAAGGGTTGTGCCAACATCCTTAAGTAATGTGACCTGTCGTCAAAAATAGGTTCTTTTTGAACCATCCTCGAAAGTGATGAAATCTCTCTCAACTCTAGGTATAATATTCAATTCATCTAGAAGTTTCCTCAATTAAAATAACTTTATGAGTAATATTATCACATACGTTCTAATCTATTTTGAATGCAGGAGACTAGGAATACATTTAGAGCTTTATTTTCAATATGTAGAATAGAATGTCCTTACAATACAGAGATATGTTTCAGTGAAAGAAAGTCTCACTATCACTCTAAACATAATTTTTAAGTCTAATATGATATATATCAGTATACAAACTTGAGGACGAAACATTTTACAGTAAATAAAACAATAAAACTCGAGAGCACAAAATCCGTACTACCTAACTATTCCTTAATGTGGAATGAATTAAGTGGGGAAAAAAGTGAAATTTGTGATAAATTACTCTTATTTACTTCTATACAAGTAGTCAACAAACAAATAACAGAGGTGATTATTATGAAGATATTGTTCTTTGATAAAGTACATGAATTATAGGAATTCTTACAGAAATTATCAACTTTGGAGATTCTTTTGTAAGAAAATTTTTGGACAGTAAATATTTATTTGAATTTAATTAAACCTTAAAGATTAACATATTACCATTAAATATTCTGATAAGTTACATGCTTTTTAAGTCATTCAAAATGTCAAGTCCCTACCCCCATAATTTGTTTGCATTTCTTTTCAACTGACCTCCGAAGTTGCTTTACTACAACATTTGATATGAGAGCCTCAGCTTGTGAAAGAGCCATGATATATGTAACTTAACTATATAAGAAGAAGTGCAGTGATGAGGATGAAGGAGATAGAGGAATTAGAGAGATTCGTAGAGACACTATATTGGTTCGAGCAACTGTGAGGCGATATACTGATTCGGAGCCCGATGCGAGAAGTCTATTTGAATCAAATCCGGTGATTGAAAGTCGTTTGCTCAATGAGTGATCGCTTCACTCAGAAGCAACACGAGGGCTTTGGGATGAATAACACGAGTCAACACGACAGGTACACGAGGGGTTTATTGCTTAGATTTTATTTAGGAAAATTGAATTCTTCATTATTATACTTGGTTAAGGATGCGATTAGTTAACCGCTCCACATTTTTAATTTATTTTGATATTGTTATTCAAAGTCTGAATAAAGTGGTTAAAGTATTCGATTACGTTCGGATACTTTAACCACTTCGAACCATGATTTTGAAAAAAATGTATAAATGAATATATTTTTTTTTTGATATTTAGTACCTTCTGAATTAGAATGCACATAAAAAAAGCATTTCAAAAGTTTTATTGCAATGAAAAAATTTTTAAAATGCAATTTTTTAGCATAAAATAAGAAAAAAAAAAGCACATTTTCAAGATATTCTCCTTTCATGAAAAATCTTTCTATGACATTGTTATTCAGCATATGTATTGATATGATACCTGTACAGAGCTTTTTAATAATTCGCATTATTTGCAGAGTTATTAAGAGTCGAAGTAACAACACGCGTTGTTTTTAAAAAAATTCCTCCACTCTTATGCATTAAAATGTGAATAAATCCATTTATATACCATACATTACAAAAATCCTAGTTCAGAATTTTAAGAATAATATGAAAAACATTTCTACCTGATTCCATCAATATATAGAAGAAAACATTCGAGTTATTACCTTTCAAAAATTGTAAACATACTGAAAATTATATTCTTTAGAAAATAGATTTAAAGTTAAAACTTTTTCAGAAAACAAAGGAAATGCCTGATATTAAAATACTTATAACTTGGTTTCTATGGACCGTAGCTACAAATGGAAGGTAGCTTTATAAAGAAAAGATTTCAAATATATTAATGGATAAATAAAAAAAAAATTCGGTATTTTCATCGAAATTCGAGTTTTTAACGTGGTCGGATACCTTAAAGATTTTTGGTTGATTATTATTGTGTAACAGTGTCTCATAATCACAACGACGTCTATATTCATTACAAATTATGGAAACATAAACGACATAAAAACTTATTAGATCAGCTAAAGTTAAATTATCCGAATAGTTTGGATTAGATACTGGAAGTCAAAGCTATATTTAAGAAAGAAAGTAAAATATCTATCCAGAATATTTCTAAAACAGAACCACTTAAAATGTTAATTTAATATGTGCTTAAGTACTTATTTCATCTTTACCAGACTGGATAAGTCCAGAATATTCCTGTATTTCTTTTCGTGTGTTATAATCCTTGCCTAGTTTGCTTCAGAACATTTTTAGCAAGAAATTAATCTTATTTTTCTCTCAGCCTTTCTTTCAGAACTGTGTGTGATTACAGGTTGCTGCGAGTAATTTATTTTTCTTCTTTGAGATTTCTCTTGTAATTTAAACGTTGGAATTCACAAGCATGCATATTTTAGAGCAGGAAGTTAAAAATAAAAAGGTAAGTAAAAATAAAAAGTTGTAACGATCAAAATAAGAGTATGCACTTTGCTGTCAATCGTTGTACATTAATTGATTTGCAATACATTAAGCTACTAACTCATAAACCTTCTATGAAGCCTACTGGTTATGGTTACGAACTCACGGTTGGTGTTGTTGCCGTCGAGTTGTGGATTCGAGTACTGATTCCACTAAAGACCCTTCGTATAGCAGGGCTGGTGCACTTAAATCTGTATAGGCTCCAAATCCATCTGTTGTCATGGTGTGGAAATTAGGAAAGGGAGATTCCAAGCTCAGATGTTGTCCTCATCACTTAACCGAGGTTCAAAATCACAAGGATAGTAGCTAAAAGCCCTCGTGTTGCTTCTAAGTGCGATATTAATAAGCAATCATCATCATTAATCTTCCATGAAAGAGGTAATGCTTTTAAACTGTGTCAATATCTACCCACTTTTCTGAAACAAATTTACTATCGTAATTAAGGTACTTAAGGTTTTTCCATGACATCATTATATTATCTTGTCGCATAGAAAATATTAAATTACTCGAGTAAAATATGACATTTTACTTCCAAATATGTATTAGAAATATTTAGATCTTAGTACATCGTTTTAATCTCTTTTTCATCGTTACTGAATATAAAATTGTTTTACACGTATTTTCTCCATCTTTTTTCTGGGGATGTATTAAATAAGTAAATGATAGTATACCTAAATACATTACCTAATTTATAATTCGTTTTGATAGCGAACGGGTACCGTCGGATAATCGAAAGCAACGGGTTACTGGAAATCATTAACAATGACGCATTTAACAACTAAATCTATGTATTAGTGAAAAAACAAGAGTCAAACGCATTGAATAACTCAAATACAAAAAAAAAAAAATGTACTGTTGCTTTGTATTGATAACCTACACTGTTCCATTGAAGCAGAAAGTTATTACATAATTTTCTATGGCTTGTCAGCCAGTGTAAAAACGCTTGATTGCTAATAGGACCGGAAAAATGAAATGCTGGGTTATAAAGGAAGTAGACAATGTGTGGCTATAAATAACTAGACTTACGCTGTAAAATATTTTATTTTGAAGCCATACATATTTTCTTATATAATATACACCCCTCCTCTATCTCTACACCACTCCATGCCAAATTTCCATTGTTCGAAGCAGTGCTGGAAGTCTTTTGTCAGCTCCTTCAGGACACGTGCCGTTTCTCTTTCGGAGCTTCAACAGACTCAAATCTTGTTCCTTTTAACCTTTGGGGAGTGCAATGTTTTTATTACATATTTTTAAAAAGATATACTGGCAAGGGAGGTATATTAATCATGCAGATAAAAAACTACAATTGAAAAAAACTAGTAGTCCCCGGTTTGGAAAGGGGGTTGTTTGCACTGTGCATACACGAACGGGCACAGTTTGTACGCTGCAAACGCGGGAAAATGCGTTTGCATTGTGCAAACGGTGTTCCTGAAAGCGTTAATACAGATTTCCCCTTAGGAAACAAAAAGAAGTCGCATGGTGCAAGATTCTGGCGAATAAGGCGGATAGTCTAACATTGGGAGGCCGTACTTGGCTAAAAACCCCTTGACAGACAATATAGAATGAGTTGGCGCATTGTCGGGGGGGGGGAGTTTATCATACGGATTTTTTGTCAATTGTTGCAGCCTCAGTTATCGCACGAATATTTAACCGACGGTCAGATCGAACCAGATTACCGATTTTTTCGATATTGCTATCCGTTTTAGACGTAGATGGGCAATCCGGGAGTAAATCCTGTTCAACGTCTTCTCGGCCATCTTGAAAACGCTTAAACCACTCAAAAACACGTGCACGCAATAAATATTCAATACCATACACTTCTTCCAATAAATTATAGGTTTCAGGAGCGGTATTTCTAATTTTTATGTGAAATTTCACACTTATCAGTTGCTTCTTAATCATTTTCCCTGCGAAAAAGCATACAACTTTAATGCGAATGAAGCCTACAGTTACACGGATTTGCTTACAGAAACGAGAAGCACTGCATTCAAAAGAGAAGACTTCGCGCTAAATAGCTGCCGGTCACTAGCGTTTGGCGCATGCGTAATTCTTCTGCGGCAGCGTTAGTCTCGTTATTTAAAAACCACACCTCACATAACATATTATAGAGATTAAAATATTAATTCAATTGATGTGTGTGAATCTGGAAACTTTCCCAACATATCATTCAATAAAGAGGGATAATTGTTAAAGACAACTAGACATCTGCTCTAGCCTATGTAATAATTTATTGAAATAACATGATTGTTGAATTCATATGCAGCAAATGGAGAAAAATTACCGCACCATTTTACTAGGCATGATCGTGTGCGCCTACAATAGACACATGATTGATTATGTGTGAAAATGGAAACGCGAATATACTCAGATCAATCACAGGAGAGAGCTCTCTGAATTTGAAAAGCTCGCGAAAGTAGGTTGTTCTGTTGGAGGTATGAATTTGAGTATGAGTATGAGATATACTGTTGATGCGAGACAGGTACCTAAATCGATTTAGCTGATATCAGAACGGACTCTTATCAGGTGAAAGGAAATCTCTGAGTTAACATTGATGTAGAAAATGAGTAGCGGTTCAATATTCAGGGAATTTCAAATATAGAAAAGTGATAATTAAGTTTTATGTATTTTACATGTGTTCCGGATGGATGGCAGTTTCTTGGTTTAGTTTAAATTCAGATCACAATAGAATTATAGCTATGTTATTGATACTGAAAAGATCATGTAATATATGAACATATACAATCATTTCTTAAGATAGTGATACTGCACCGAATATATATGTAAATTTATATTCTTTTTACAGTCTTTGAGGTCAACGGAATTCACTATAAGAATTATAAGTATCTAAGGTCTTACAAAATGTAAACCTATCCATAATCCCAATCACACAGTGTGAGGTTTGCTGTTGTTTTTAATACGTCATTTTGTTTCAATTTATTCCGTTTAATAGATTATACTTTTTACTACGAGATCACGTTCATTTCCCGAAGTTTATGTATATAGATTGTAAATTAGAAATTTTTTCCCCTAAAGCAGTAGTATAAAACAAATAATATGAAATATTAGAAGGTATGCTAATTTATTGATCGATTATTTAACTTCCCACTTAGAAGCAGGGCTAGGGCTATTGGTGATATCAAGTAATTTTGAAGAACCGACAACACCTGAGTTGACACCCCACTCTCCAAACTTCCATACAATACTAACAGGAAGACTTAAGAGACTCGACAGATTTAAAACGAATCACCTTGCAACAAGATGAGTCTTTAGCGGAATCAGAATTCGAACTCACGGCTTGACTGAACATCGGCGGTTATGAGCTCATAGTCATAACCTTTTGGCTATAGTAGCCGCAGAAAACAGGCAAAAGGAGAGATAAATTGAGTCGAAACCCTTTGTAAGAGCTATCACGATTATATTGTATAGTCGCTGATGTTGATAGTGATACGTCGAATCTGAATCTAAGGTTAGACATCGGTTTAGCCAGGTGTAGTAGTTGTTCCTCGCATCTTATGTTCCTCTAGTTATATTTAGTTGTCTTCTATTTCCCTTCCGTAGAAGATCACTTTTATTTATCCATTAGAGTTGATAGTAGTAAAGATGCTTTTGATAATGATGATAATAAAAAGGACGATTGAGTTCTTAATCAGATTTGTTTGAGGGTCTTTGAAACGACTTCTGGTTAATTTACTCAGAAATAAACAAAATGAGTTCCCTCTAGATTCTAAAATTGTCTGAACGAAAACAATTTTATCATCGAAGGGACTTATTTAGTGAACCTGGTGACATTAGGCTAATCACGATTTTCTCTTCACTAACCTTGGGGACTTTTTAATAATTTGAATTGGATAAAATTACAATTTTCACCCAACCAAAATGAAACGTTATTAGGTAATTGGATAATTTTATAAACAAAGGGAGAAGTGACTTAGAGATAATGACATATAAATGAAATAGAATTAAGGAAAATGAAGGGAGCTAGAGGATAACGACTTGCTGATAGAGATTTATAATTTGAATTGAAACACCTTAATTAGTTTTGTAGATTGAAACGAATTATAGTTGAAATATTGACATAAGAATCAGCTATTTGTAGGAAGTGATTGAATCAAACGAGGGAATTGGTAAGCCAAGAATTTATTAGCTGCTTCTAATTTAGAATTGATAAATTAAGTGAGATCCGAGAAAGAGTGATCTTATGTATCCATTAGGGATTATTAATAAAGTTTTTTAGTTTTTTCTTGGGTGCCTTCAATTGAAATTTAGCGGTTTTTGACTTATACATTATATTGAGATATGGCGCAAGATCTATGTAATGAAAAAGGATATTACATCACCACCGAAGCATCTTCGTGAATTTATTCGTTCATCAAAAAACGTCATTACTCCTGAGTATTTTGAGTATGTAGTATCCAATCTTTTTTTTACACTACAATATTCACAAAAATCGACACAACTTTATACATCTCATCTCATTCAATCTTTTTTTTTTAAAATAAACTATAAACGAGCAGTTATATGCCCCTGAGTGTTTATGGACTCCTGTTCTAATTTACATGGTGAAAAATAGTTTCCAAACAGCAGGACAAAATAAATGAAAGCAAAAAGAAATAGAAATTACTATTTACTCGAAGCCAACCCATTACCGACATAATACTTTTAAACTATTGGGCAATATTGCGATTTTCACTTCTCTAAACTAGTGGACTTTTTTATTCTAATTGCTTAAGATAAAATCTCTTCCAGTAAAATGAAACGTGACTTATACTGATTAGATTAAAATTATGGAGTGTAGTGAATAGATCGGATAAATTACATTTATAAAGCAGTGATAAGACGAATAATATGTAGTCAGAGAATTGGAAGTTTGTTAGTTGGTGTTAGAACTATTAAGAGTGATAGTGAATTAAAATGAGATTTCAGATTTCTTTGTTAGTAATCTAAGAAGCGACCAGAGGAATCCTTGAAAAGGTCGTAAGAGAGTTCAAAGATCGAATCCTCAATCCATTAGTTTACTCACTCGAACCCAAGTGAGTTGGTAAGAGTTGAATTAATTTAGTATTCTAAATGTTTGTTCAAATGCGTTTAAGGAGTTTAACTACAGAGAAAACAAGATGAAATATTTAACTTTCAATACTCAACAAAGCGAATAATAAATTGGTTAGAGTTTTCCTTTCTGTTGACTGTATATTTTTGTGGTTAATTATGCAAGCCTAGTAACGGAGGAAAGTAATAAACAATAGGCGTTACATGTCTAAATCATTAATTTTCAAACTACTGTACCTTTCCTGGATTAGGACTCTAATTTTGTGCCTGAGATTCAAAGACATTAACCGTCGGGGCTATCCATCTGTGTGAACCAATAAATACCCAAGCATTCAGATTTTATGGTTAATTGCTCTGTTACAAACTTCTAATTAGGAAGAACAGTATAGCCTCCTGTAAAGGACATGTCGTGACTCCATTATGAATACACTAATTGAACAAGGGGCCTACTAAGAGTTTCACAGAATGATGAATTCGATTTTACCCTAATTAGACCAATGGATTAGTAATTCTATTGCAACTACACAATGAGGTAAGACAGAAAGTCTAGCATCATCTCGTAAGGCAATGGATGAATTCCTTTTTTGAATAAATACATCTTTCATTGGATAGAATAGAGATCGAATTTCTGAGATGAGAACAGAGCAGGAAAGAGTAATAAGCTTTTTATAGAATACAATGTTCACGAGAAGGATACTTATTAATAAACGAGGTCTTACTTTTTTTTAGAGGCTAAGAAATTTTGATGAATAAATATTTCATATTTTTTTACTGACTCAATGTTTGAATGTATGCCGATTCCTTATGTTAATGCTGAGTAACTAATATTGTAAAAATCAATTTTGAAAACTGTTTCACTTTCAAATTGAAAATATTATTGACGTATTTATTCCTAGTGTGTTCATGAAATTATGAAAAAGGTTAATGTAGACTAACAAGATTCTCATCAGCTCATACTTGAGTCTTTAATTCAGAATTACATTTTGTTTATGAGGTAGTTCTAAATCTAGAGACAATTTTCTCTCACTAGAATGTCATGCTAATTCTGGAGACAGACCGAGCATGATTCCTGTAGAAATATTATTAGTAACTCTAGTTTCTAATCATTTTGAAATACTTTATCTATTGAAAGGGGGGGGGGGTGAGAAAAGTTTTATAACTATTCTATCAAAATGACGACTCAACCCCTTTCTTGTTACAAAATTGATTCCTAAATGTCATTTTTATTTTCAATTTGATAATTTTAACATTAACGTTGGACTTTTTTTGTAAGTAGTCTGATCTCTCTTATAGAAAATTGAAGATAATAGTTTAGAAAATAAAAATTTTCCCTATCGTAAAATTAAACAATTTAGTACATTTTAAGTTAAAAAAAATTTGGCTTTTCTGTAAAATAATATAAATGTACCTAGAAATTTTAATTTGATAACTGTTCGAAATTCACGAAACATAAAAGATGAGCTTCGATAAGATTTTAATCAAATATACCAGCTAGACAAAGTGAAATTGGTTTGAATACTTTCAGGTATCAGATTCAGGTGCAATCTGAAGTTGTCCATCAGATTTCTTCAGTACTTTAACATAAAATAAAACAAATAAACAGTCTGAATTAATTCAAGGGTCTCAAAATTCGAGTCTTTGGTTTACTTTCATTATGCATGAGTTAATACAAAGAGATGTCAATTTTAGTAAATCATTCCAACGTGTAGTATTCTTCCCGTTGGGTTGTTACCGTTGTTGGAGAATTTCAGAAGCTATATTAAAATCTTTAAATAAGAAAACGAGAATGTGTCTGAGAGATTTAGAGAACAGCTTTGAGCAGAAACTATCAGATTAGTCTTGCATTTAATGTTTAAAATATATTTAATTAAATTATTTAAGGGGTAAGAAAAAAGATGAGTACTCTATTCTTACTCATTTATAAATTTATCGTTTAAATGATTTGACAATATTTAATTTTTTGAAAGATTTAAACAACATACCGAGTCTGAGTGCAGCTCTTACTTATTGAATGTGTGTGTATGTTTTCCAGCTACAAATTTCTGCCCAACCCAAAGTTCGCCAAATACAGTTGCAGTCAAATGACGAGATCGACACCTAAGCTGGCCCTCTTATAAACGCCCGCGAGGACTTTGAACCTTGATAGATTTATCATGCCTCTCTTTTTGATGGATCTTAAGTGGAAATAAGATTCGATCATGTGGCTCCATTAAAGCATTGCCGAACAAAAAGAGCTCGATGCCAAGACCATTCGGTTTCCGTGTCCACTGAGTAAAGTAATATATTTGTTTGGCATCTGTGAAATAAAAAACGCTCTAAAAGAGGTGTATTTATTAATGTAATTAGAGTTGCTTCGGTGGATAGTGTTTTCGTTGCCATATTGGGGTATGTTATTTCTACCAAGTAGAGGGGGAGTTAGGTTAACATGAAATGAAAGGTGCAATTCCAACCCTCGATTTATCGGTCTGGAGACAGCTCTTCATGTCTTTATTTTGCAGTACTTCTAACAGCTAGGCCAAAAGGGATTACACTCTCGGTATAGTTTTTAAGGCATTTTAACTTCTTTCATGTCTGTTGAAGAGAGCCGTCGCATTAATATAAAAACTACCGTAATGGTTATTGATGAAATATCCCTTTACCTTAAGCCATCGCGAGTATAATATACCTGAGAGAAAGTTTTATTTCCAAATATCCGCTCCACATCATTTGAAGGCCTTGAAGCTCAGTTGTATGAAATACTATAATAAAATCAATCGCAAAGAGGGGAAATCGATTTCATTGGAAGAGAGGTTCATTTCTATTACCATCCAACTGCTAGTTTCTAGATCAATGCATTAGAAATGAAATTAATAATAGAAGCTTTATACATAATATAAATAAAAATTGTACAAAGAATATCGTATAGGATCTAGTGAGCATAATCAATCGTTGGATTACATGGATGTTCGATTCATTACCTAATTAACTGAAAATGTTCCTGACGGAAGTCCTTCTAATGAACCTACAAGAAAGTTCTGCGTCCTAGATGGCGATCATCAACTGTAACATTAAGATCTATCTCGATTTCCCCTTCAACTAGCCTCTGGGAATTTTCTGTTTGAATTGTTTAAAATGAAACCTCTCCCAATAAGTCAAACGGGATTCAGTAGAATACAACGAATTTATCAAGTGTAGTGAATAGATGGGATGAATTGCATTTATAAACAACGAGGAAATCATTAATAAGTGAGTGAGTTAGTGGTAGAACTAATGAGAGTAAGAGTGAATCAAAGTGAGATGTCGGAACCAGCCGTTCGTTATCTGACGAATATTCAGAAAGATCATAGAAAAGGGGTTCAGAACTCGAACCCGATCAATTCGATTAAATAAATAAAATTAGCTTTTAATAAATGTTAGTTCGACCGCGTTTAAGCAGTTTAACCTCAGAGAAAGTAATAGTAACTACTAAGCTTTAACATTCAGGAAAGTGAATAATAAATTAATTAAGATTGTAGTTAGATTTTCTTACTTCATCTGACGATTTGTCATTCTTTTTAATTGAAATTTAGCAATGACAAGTCGAGCTAATAACCAGAAGGCGTTACACTACTATTGCTAATAATAATGTACAGACCGACTCTTACGAGGAGAATTTTAGCTCAGCCAATGTCGTGTGGTATTTAACTTTTCTACCTTCTCATATTCGATAAGCGTAAAATAATATATTGATTTAGCAAGCTGCTACAGTGTTCTACTATTATTATTATACTCAGTGCATCCTAGCTCGGTATTTGGGAATATCAAATTGCTATGTTAAACGTGATTTCATTCCTTTTTCTAGATGTCACCATGCCTTTCTCCATAACAAATTTCCAAGGGAGAAAAAACTCGCTAAATGACCGGGTTACTGATTCCATTGTTGACAGCCCTTTTAAGAGCAGCTTATTCTCTCCCTCTGATTCAAAATGAACTCTCGTATCAAAAATACAAAGACATAGTTCTTCTTGTCCTGTCAATCTACACTCAGTCTTTTAGGTCGAAGTGTGAAGCAAGAAATATGTGAATATATGAGAATGATTTGTACATTAAGAAGGTATTTGGATTATTAAGGGATGCATTACAAAAAAGCACACATACATCATAATTGCTTATATATATTTCATTCAATATTCATTATTTTCTTTTTTTAATTTCAGTATAGTATTTTTCTTTTAAGTCAATATTTCTGTAAGTTTTGTAAAATTCGATAAAAAATTCCGGATATTGTAAAAAATTTTGGAGCTTTTCAAAGGAAAGTTTATATCTCATTGAATATAAGTGCTCTCTTTACAACAATACATAAAAAATTGCTAATAGCTAATTAGATATTTTGTGAAAATTTCATAACATTTTTAGTTATTTTTATGATACAAGGTAATCAGAAGTACATTTTTTTCTTTTTAACTAGTCTATGGTCCCTTAAAGACACCAGTTATTGAAATTTCACTGAAAAAGGCGAATACCAGCACATTCTTAACATATCCAAAGTTACAAAACGTTTCTTCAAGCATTTTTCGTGAAATTCAACGAAATATCTTAAGTCCAAAAAACTGTTTAAGGCTTTGCACACCAGTGTACAAGTTGATAAATTCTATTATTATTATTTTTGCTTTTATATTTATTAAATTTTGATCAAGTTCAAAATGAAGTTCAATTCTTTTTTGAAAAAAAATCGAAACTTGTACCTATCCCCCTCTTAAAATAAAAGTACTTAAAGTTAAAATATAGTTGAAAGCAAGTAAATAAATAAATAAAATAAAAAATAAAAAAATTCGGTCACGTAAAAATATACTTGATTCATTCATTTCATGTGAATACTAATGTAACTTCTCATTCGGATACCATACGTGATCCATTTATATTCATTGCAAACGATCTTGCGTGAAAAGTAAAAAAAAAAAAAAATCTGTATTTGAATGATTCGGCTATGGTGATTAATTTCCCAAAAGAAAGTTATTTTTATGCATTACGTAGACTATGAAAGATAAGAGAAACCCCGAGCTGAATAAAGGTAAAATTCATTCTCTGATAGTTCTTTTACAATTTAGATAAATTTTCAAGATTCTTTTAAGGGATATTAAATAATTGTAAATAAGATTTCATCTCAAAGTCAAATTACGATTATTGCGGTTCGTGTTTCCGCTGATAAATATTACACTCAGTAGTTCCGATAGCAGCTCCACCTGCTTAGGAACATTAGAGATAGATAGTAAGTTCTGAATAAAGAGTGTACTGTTTGATTATGTGTCATTCATGCGCTGATACCATATTAAAAATAAAAGCGGTGAGACACCAGCTGCTATTCTGATCTCTACTTTTTTTGCTGTCGGTGCCTCAACCTAAGCATTCATATAGTCATTTGAAGAATATTAATTTGACTTAGTATCAGTTTTATTATTGTTGTGAAACGGATTAGTGGTTTGGATCTTTGATTTTTGCCACAAAAAAAAAAGACAACAAGGGTTACACCTATGTCAACCTTTCGATTTCAGTATTTTCTGCCCCAACACATAAAGGATTTTTGGACAAGATACATTTAATGAGCTTCGATGTCCTTATTATTCCACTATATATATTTGTATTTTGGTGGAATCAAAATACACACACACACACACACACACA